>CM048931.1:0-79745 GCA_026686955.1 Epinephelus cyanopodus | reverse complement strand
TATGTATGTATGTATGTATATGCATGCATGCATACATATATATATACATATATATATATATATATATATATATATATACACACATATATATATATATATATATATATATATATATATATATATATATATACACACATATATATATACACACATATATATATATATATATATATATATATATATATATATATATATATATATATATATATATACACACACATATATATATATATACACACATATACATACATATATACACACATATACACATATGTATATTTCAAGCCAAATGCATTCAAGCCTTATCTCCTTGACTAGAAAAAAAATATCTATAACAAGGTAATACTTAACAGGAGTTTGATTGTTACCATGTGGAATTTGTTATAGACATCAGTGAGTCCATCCTTGACAATAAGGTCTTCCATCCTCACTCCTCCATAGGCTGGGGTCTCTCTGGACATTATATAAGGAACATTGGACATGCTCTCCATGCCACCAGCCACCATCACATCCTGAAATCACATAGACAGCCATACACTTATCTGCAGTCAATACTACAGTCTATTGTTCATAGTTTGTCTCATGCTGGCTCAACTGCTATTATCTGTGTACCAGAAGTGTTGGATGTATATGAACTTTTCTATCTCACCCTTTTACAGGTTTTGGATAATACTGCAAGAGTTGTGTAAGAGTTTGTAAAAGATAGGGGGGTCCATCACAAGTGTCATTGCCATTTTTTATTTTGTTTATGGAATTCTTCAGTGACTGTGGAGGCATGTGAGAGAAACAGTATTCTTAAAGAGTTGAACCTAATGTGGGTTGGGTAACTGATATACAAAGAATGTAATCCTATGATGCTACCTGGTGTCCACACATCAGACTCTGAGCTGCCATCATGATGGACTTCATCCCAGAGGCACAGACTTTGTTGATGGTTGTTGCTGGAGTGCCGAGGGTCAAGCCTGAAGATACAGTCAGAGAGATTTGTATGTGCAAACAAAAATGACCATCCCTGAGTTATGAGTCTGGCATAGGAGAGCTGTATATCTGATCATGGTTGTATATTATTTTACATTGATCTGTTGTATGTAATAAAAATAAATAGATATAGATATACATAGATAGATAGATAGATTCACTCTGATGTAATACTTGCATCATTATGTGTACAGATCCACTGGCATGTAGCCCACATGTATTATTACAGTAGGACTGCTGTATATCAAATGGCCAGCAGATGTCAGTACCTTAAAATGAGCTGTTAAAACGGAGCTTCGTGTGATCAGCCTTTTGGCAAAGAAATCGTCCATAAAGATTCAACACATTGAAGGGGCTTCATCACACCATCACTTGTCATACCTGCTCCAAGCAAGGCTTGTCTCGTGGGGGCCTGTCCTTCTCCTGCCTGAAGCACATTGCCCATGTAGACTTCCTTCACCTCTTCAGGAGCGATCCCTAAACACAGAAACATTAAGTCAACTCTCCGAATATACACCAGCTTTCATCTTTTTGATTTAGCAGTCCACCTAATCATGTGAAATTTAAGTAATGTGTTGCATTAGCATAGCCGTGCTTGCACACACACCTAGAGATGACGATAATCAGCTAACGTTACATCTCTGCCTAAATGGAAACAGTTCTCACTAAGGAAAGTGACACATCTGAACATACCTGCTTTGTCTATGGCTCCTTTAATGGCAATGGAGCCCAGTCTGGTGGCTGGTATTGCTGCCAGGCTGCCTCTGAAGGAGCCCATTGGAGTACGGACTGCGCTGACAATGACAACCTCCTAGAACCATGCATTGAAAGTCTGCATTACAGCGTACAGTCCAAATATTTGAGTGTGATTAAGAATTTGAAATTTCAGTTACTGTAAGGCAACTTACATTCAGTGAAGCGTGAGATGTGTAGGTTCTTGAGAGGTACTTTTGAGCCTACAATAGCAGTAATGATACTATTTCAATGACAGAGATAATTCACCTTCCATACATGAGTGTTCCTAATTTTACTCCTGTCTTTCCAATGTCTGCTGTTAAACCAAAAACCCTTTGGACAATTATTCAAGTATTAACTTGAGAACGAAAAACCCATTAGCTGTAAGAGACTCATAATCGGGGCATAATGACGCTGAAGTTAGCTTCCGATTCGCAGCTTCCGATTTAGCAGATGAGGGGTGAGTTAAGGGATAACTAACTTAAGCTCCTTTTACACTGCCAGATTTTCCGCGAATGCTGGGCTGTTTTGCCGGCAAGCTGCAAGTGTTTAGACACACAGAGCCAGATTGGCGAGTTGATCCGAGGTGACCAATTTTCCGCCTCGTAGAGTAGTCATATTGGCAGAACCCTTGTAGTTAAAACAGACTGAGGCGGCCTTTCACACTGGGAGGGGCTGTTGATGACTTGTGGGAGGAGCTGTTGATGATGCCGCACATGCGAGCCACTGGCAGTGGATAAACAGGAAACAGCTGACAGCAGGAGTCAGCAAGCAGCTAGTAGCAAGAGAGAAACCAGACCTGACAGACACTGTAAAGATGAGCAACTGGGGAGACAAGGAATTGCGTGCCCTCCTTGTCCAAACAAAGAGGCCATCAACTGTCAGATGACAGGGATGTTGAAGGACGGGCCGACTTATGAGAGAATCGCTGAAGGGCTGACCAGCCGCGGCTTCCCTCACATGTCACTGTTTACATCACATGCTGAACTACATGTTGTGTTACTTGCTCACGCCCCCCATTGCCCCGAAAAAGGCACATTCTGTATAAACAAAAGTAGTAGGTAGGCGGCATTTTGCCGCACTCCCTGATTTTGTTTTTATACTGCCAATGCTGAAAAAAGATTGACTGGGCTTTCCTGCAATTTGAACAACTCCTATCTAAAAAGGGCTTTACATTGCTGAGCAACTGATCCTCCACTTTTTGCACATCTTACTGTTGTGAAAGCATGTTAGACTTTTCAGGTGAAGACTCAGTGCTGCCTGAAACCCACTTTCAAATTTGTGAAACCTTTATTCTGTTTGTGGAAATGCAAGAAAAAGGGAGATTTCACTGCTTTTTTCACATCTGGACCAGGTCCAGATCATAAACCATGATACTTATACTAGATTATCCCAGAGAAGCTAAAGATTAGGGTAAACGTCCCTATTAAGCCCATGTACCATATAAGCCCACTTGTGAATTCTGAGTCAAATTTAAAAAAAACAATTAAAAAAATAAAAAAATAAATTTAAAAAAATTTAAAAAAAATTAAAAATCACCATTTTTGTTGTGTCATGTTTCTTCCAATGAAGCTGCTTGTTACATACATTATACTTTTTACTGTAAGGCAATCAGTGATTTTGGTGCCCTCAGAAAGATTTTTTTCATATTTCTACTCCTGCTTTTGGCAAGTACTCATTTGTTATCAAAATTTGAATAAAACATGTTAGAATATTACTCAAATTAGAAATATTTTTTCTACTGAAGTCAAAATATGCTTTTTAGCATGCTAGCAAACAGCCCACATGCTGCATCAATACAGTCGCTGCATGACAAAGCATGATAAGCGTGTATAGTTTACATTTGTGTGCAGAATATATTATTATACTGTTAAACAGATACTAGATGTGTATATTTATCTTCATTTATTTTTTAATTCACATTTTTACCAAGTGGGCTTAAAGGGGAAACTAGCAAAAAAAACCAAAAAAAACAAAAACGCATCATTTAGGGTGGATGTAAATGAGTATCGCTAATTACTTCAGTGCATGATACTTTTCATGTTATGTTAGTGCAGCATATATAGATTCCTTTCACATAGTTGTTTTTTTAATGTCATGTATGTAGAATAAAATATTCTGACTTTTTTGTCACAGTTCTTTTTATTAATTTTAATGTAATTGCAAACAAAACATAACAGAAGAAACAAAAACACATTCCCATCCCACAATGAACGTTCCTAACCCCTGCTGTCCCTCTACAACATTAGACTAGGTCTTATTTATAAGGGTTGTATAACATGTTCACATGTCAAATTGTACACAATCAAAGACTTAAGTTGATACAGAGCACTTAAAACAAAGACAGAAAGTTAAAACAAGTAGACAGAGTTATAATGAGAAGTTGCGCAGAAGCAGTACAGTCGGGCTTGAGATATAAAAAGATAAATAAATAAATAGGTAGAGGGTAAATCAATGAAAATTAAATAAAAATTGAGCTATCTATTCCTGTATTTTAGTAGAGGGCTCAGCATAGAATGTCAAAAAAGAGCTCCACACTTTGAAAAACTTATTTTCCCCTAAGTGTATATCTGATTTTTTTCAAGCTTCAGGTTAAACAGAACATCCCTTATCCAGTGAGAAATTGAGGGCAGGGCAGCCTCCTTCCACCTGAGTAATATTAAGCAGCGTGCCAGAATGGTGGTGAAGACAATGACCCTGTGGCCTCCTGCAGGTAGTTGCATACCTTCAGGAGCAATTCCAAATCTTGACATTAGGGGGGTTTGGATGAATTTGTACTTTTAAGACAGTAGACAGAGCTTGGAAAATAGCCTTCCAGTACCCCTCTAACTTAGGACAAAGCCAGAATGTGTGTATCAGCGTTGCATCCGCAGTCTTAAGTGGCGTTCACACCGAACGCAAATTCGCGCGTCGAGATTACATACAAAGTCAATGCAAAGACGCGATTAGACGCGAATTCGCGCCGGGTGGCGCGATGGATGCGTCTAGCGAGACGCGATGGACGCGGCGCGATAGACGTGAAATTTGCCTCACCGCTCGAGGCGAATTTGTGTGACGCTGAGCCGCGAAAGCCAATCAGCGTTGAAATTCTCCCGACGTCACTGGTTGACGTCCAGTTGTTAACACAACAATGAACTGCTACTCACCGGAGATGGATGGACAGGCACTCCGCAGCTGAAATGTAGAACCTGTAGTTGGTGTCCTGCCGGGAGATCCCGGTGCCAGCCCTTGCCAACAGGTCCTCAAACTGGGCCCCAGTCAGTCCGAAGCACCACTGAAAGCGGCTATCATCCAGACGGAGTTCCTGGAAGAGGTGGTGAAACTCGCCGAGATGGATGCGCTTCTGCAGGATAGGGTAAACCAAAAAACGACGGTGTTTGGCTCTTCAACGCATCTGGGACTTCCAGAGCAGGTACAAAGCAGTGATGGTGGTTATCTCAGCCATGGTTGAGGAGAGAATGGCGGACAAGATGTTGTTATCTAGTGAAAATGGGCGGGCTTGTTACTCGCGCGACTGACACAATAACGGGAATTAACAAAATGGTCTGGCGTCCCCCAACTCACGTTACCCGCAAATAATTCGCTTCATTCGCGCCTGGTGTGAACGCACAGTTACACCTGTTGCATGTAGGGTCAACTTGTGGATATATCTTGGCCAGTTTAGACTTAGAAAGATGCACCCGGTGAACTACTTTAAACTGAATTAGAGCGTGCCTAGCACACATAGAAGAGGAGTGAAGTCTTTCCAATATCCTAGTCCACGTTTCCTCATTAATTGTTATTTGAAGGTCCTGTTCCCATGCTGTTCTAATTCTAACCAGCAAAGAACAATCTAATTTAGAAATTAAGCTGAGTATTGATGAAATTGCACCCTTGTCTGAATTTGTTGGAGGGTTTGTTTGGAAATTGTGGGACAGCACTCCTAACATAATGTCTAATTTGTAGATATCTAAAGAAATAGGAATTGGGTATATTAAATTTCTGTGACAGCTGTTCAAAAGAGGTGAATTTGTTTTCTATGAAAAGGTCGTTGAAACATTTCAGGCCCCTCCCGTGCCACATATTGAAGGATGCGTCCTGTATTGAGGGTGGGTAGAGATGACTGGATGCTAATGGGCTAGAAAAACACATATCTAGTAGGTTAAAATGTTTCCTGAATTGTGAATAAATTCTTAGTGAGTGACTGACTACAGGGTTAGTGCTGAGCATATTCAGTGGTAGAGGCATAGAGGTGCCAATTAAAGCTGGTAATGAAACAGAGCCACGGGCGTGAGTCTCCATCCTTACCCAGCCAGGACTATTCTGGTCTACATGGTGATAAGTCCAATATGACATGCAATGCAAAAATTGGAAGCCCAGTAATAAAATCGAAAATTTGGGAGGGCCATACCGCCGTCGTGTTTTGCTCTTTGCAGGTAGTCTTTACACAAACATGGTCGTTTGCCACTCCAGATGTATGTGGATATTATTGAGTCTAGTTTTTTTACAATAACTACCAGGGATAAATACAGGCAAGCACTGAAACAGATACAAGTACCTTGGGAGCACAGTCATCTTAATTGTATTGACTCTACCAGTAAATTAAATGGGAAGGTGAGACCAATTAGCCAGATCCTGTTTGGTTTGTAATAACAATTTTCCAAAGTTTTGCTTCAAGACGTCTGTAAAATTCTTTGTTACTGTAACTCCAAGGTAAGTGAAGCTATCTGTTGTTATTTTAAAAGGTAATCTGATATTCTCAATTGCCGCAGTGTCCAGATTTAAAGGCAAAAATATTCTGACTTTTAACCAGAAATTCACTTATGTTCCCTTTAAGCCCACAGGAGATCCGAGTTGCCAAGTTGTTTTTCTGACATGAGGTGGCGTTCATGTGAATTATCCCATTCTGAAAGTCATTTTTCGATTCTTTCCGACATCACAAGAATGCAACATACCCCCTCTTTTTTTTTCTCCGCCACACACACAACTGCCAAATATATCGGCAACCGCCGGTTGATGGGCTGACGGTGGCCGGTTGGAAATTTTTAACATATCGCCCAACTCTATCTCATAATTGTGACATTTTCCTAGAATTTCCACTGAAAGTTAAGGTTACGTCCTTGTAAAAATAAGTTATTCCTGAAGCGAGTGATCACACTAACAATAACATAAGTCACAGTTAGCATTTCATTTCCACTGGGTGACCACACTTTTGCAGGCTCACAAAGGGGTGTCTGTGACAATCAATCACACATTAAAAGAATGCATCACAGCAACAGAGTCAACCACACCACCAACAGTTTCTGTCCCTTCCTTACTCAGATTTGCTCTGAGAACTTTCCTAAATCACTCCTAAGCTAGGACTCCTCACGAAAAAATTACAGAGTAAGTTAGGAGCTTTTTGAGGGAGTTCTCAGAATGTAAATACGGCCCCAGACCCCCTGACCAGTCTAGGTACAGGGGTTCTTAATCAGGACCAGAGGCCTGTATTATGAAGCCAGTTCAACTTACCCTGGATATCTTCTCATTATCTGGTTTGACTAACACTGTCATTGTCAGTTTGGACTCTGAATATATCACATAGAACGCTTTCAAGTGATGCCAGACTGTTTCTGCTGCTGAAGTAAAAGGTGGACCGAAATGTGGCATTTACAAAAACTGGAGCCGATTAACAGTGTGGGGATTATTTTACTAATAAAATATTTTCTGTTTTATCCTAGTTCTCATCACGTAGGTGTCTCATTATTTTGAGCTGGTAGCAGCACTATCACTGTGGACCAACGTAAACTTTGCATTACTTAAAATAGTGCTAAAATCATGTAAGTGTTGTAAACAATCTCTCCATTTATTTATTTGTGTGGGGGCGGCAGTAGCTCAGGCCTAGTCCACACGTGCACAGGTATTTTTAAAACGGAACTTTTTTGGCCTCTAGTTTAAAAAAAATCTGCGTACATACAAGCGGTGTGATAAAAAATACCTCTGTCCACATGACACCGCAAATTCCACTATCAAGCAATGTAATACACATGCCAAAGCAGTAGGTGGCGATATAACTCGTAACTGTAAGGCCATTGTAGCCAATCAGAAGGCAGTAAAACGTCATTACCGGAAAAACAACAACAAGCATTTTTTTGTGTGTATTTCCGACCTGTGTGTTAATGACAACGGAGTGAAAAAACTGAATTTCCCCTCAGGGGGACTAATAAAGTATAGTTAAAAAAATAAAAATGTTAAGGTCTGTAGTAAAATGCAGTGGACAAAGAGCCCAGGAGTAATTAGGCTAAGTGATTCTACTGACCTACAACAGCCTGTAGGCTCCTCTTTTGTTCCCTGAGAGTCCGGACTTTTGACAGAAACGATACCCTTAAGTTAACCTGCTCAGAAGCAGGTTTGCTGTTCAGCATAGTTTGCTTTGGTGATTAAACCCGGTAAAAAGAGAATCAGCTTCATAGTACTGAAAACCCTGGGTAAAACGGTAAACCAGCGCAGTGAAATTAGTTTTAAGTTGGATATTCGACAGACATCGCTCCGGGGGAAACTCCTCTGGACCACCCAGTCTGACTCCGAGCCAGCCACTCCAACATTTCAAGTGCAGCCGTATTGCAGACTTTACAGTAAATGCAAGGAGACAGATGACGGCTACAGCATGTACCGACTTCCTGTTTTCAAAATAAAAATGTGGGATATTTAAAGCAGAGATACTGTGTTTAAAGGAAATAAAAAGAAATGTGTCAAGCAAAAAAAGAAACGTATCAATATGTTCTAACAATGGCTTTGATTCACTATATCACATGACCTAATAGATATTCAGCTAAAATGCTAATGTTTTCATATAAAAACTATGAATGATTTGAAAATGTAGAAAAAACAGGTGTTTCTCATGCATCCAGTGGAGTACTATGATCCTACACTGATTTTGAGTCAATTGATCATATTTCCTGGAAGCTATTGAGCTAAAATGCTAATATTTATACATAAAAATTAATAAAAAAAATATTTAGAGATTTAAAATGTAAAAATAAGAGGCGTATCTCATGCAGCCAGTGGAGTACTATGATCCTACACTGATATTGAGTCAATTGATCATATTTCCTGGAAGCTATTGAGTTAAAATGCTAATATTTATACATAAAAATTAATAAAAAATATGAACAGATTTAAAATGTAAAAACAAGAGGCGTATCTCATGCAGCCAGTAGAGTACTATGATCCCACACTGATTTTGAGTCAATTGATCATATTTCCTGGAAGCTATTGAGCTAAAATGCTAATATTTATATATAAAAATGAATTTAAAAAAATATGAACAGGTATAAAATGTAAAAACAAGAGGCGTATCTCATGCAGCCAGTGGAGTACTATGCTCCTACACTGATGTTGAGTCAATTGATCATATTTCCTGGAAGCTATTGAGCTAAAATGCTAATATTTATATATAAGAATTAATAAAAAAAATATTTAGAGATTTAAAATGTAAAAACAAGAGGCACATCTCATGCAGCCAGTGGAGTACTATGATCCTACACTGACATTGAGTCAACTGATCATATTCACTGGAAGCTATTGAGCTAAAATGTTAATATTTATATGTAAAAAATTAATATATTAATTTTTATAATATTTTATATTAATATTTATATATAAATATTAGCATTTTAGCTCAATAGCTTCCAGGAAATATGATCAATTGACTCAAAATCAGTGTGTGACCATAGTTTATTGCCTTTAAACACAGTATCTCTGCTTTAAATATCCCACATTTTTATTTTGAAAACAGGAAGTCGGTACACGCTGTAGCCGTCATCTGTCTCCTTGCATTTATTGTAAAGTCTGCAATACGGCTGCACTTGAAATGTTGGAGTGGCTGTATGAATGGCTGTCGAATATCCAACTTAAAACTAACTTCACCCCGGTGGGTAAACCCCGAAGTTATCACGCCAACCTCAAATCCAACTTCGAAGTACAGTCCACATATGAAACGCACAGTGAAATGCTTTTGGGTTTGTTTGTTTTTTTGTTGTTGGTATTTTCAAAGATAGAATAAAGGCTTTCATACTAGAAAATGGGTTTCAGACAGCGCTGAGTCGTTATCTGATCGCCCCAACATGCGTTCACAGCAGAAAGTTCTGCAAAACGTGGACAACCAGTCGCTCAGCAATATACATTACACCCCCCAACTTCCCTAAATCTAGGGAGCTACGAATCCGAAGCCAACTTCAGTGTCGTGTACACGCAGGTTAGCTTTTTAATGACAAGATACGGACTAAAATGCTCTTGAAACTGTCAGTCAAAATTGTCACGTAAACGTTCCAAGTCTATTTATGTTCTTTTAGACTTAGACTTGCGTTTCATTCTTTCTGTAAGCTACTGTCGTTAACGTAATTAGACTTTGCTAAACCGTGACATGTGATTACTAAAGCGCTCGAGCGACCTGAAGGTGTTCTCTGGTATTTTCCGGCTGCTACATTAAAGTTCCTTCGGTCAAGGACGCTCCGCAGACATAAACAGGTCAATGTTAGCTGAGGTGCTACAAGTAAACAGGGCCTTACGTTTACAGCAAGCCTAACTACAGCATTTCTGCGCAATTAAACAATAAAGACAAACCCAAGCACATTCATGAACACGCCCTGTCTTACCAGGCGCCTGCAGATTTGAGCACGCATGGTCAAAAGTCCATTGGAAGACATTTTGAACCAGGAGATGACGCACACAATGAACACTGTCTTAACCTTCTTGATGTTCCGTCCTTCTTCTTCTTGCTTCTTCTACTTCTTCTTTTTGATGTTTTTTGGCGGTGGCAACCAACGTTAAGGTGCATTACCGCCACCTACTGCTTCTTCCTTCTTCTCTTCTTCTTCTTCTTCTTCTTCTTCTTCTTCTTCTTCTCGGATGGGTCTCGCTTCGCCTCTACAGTGCATTCACTTCTATTGAGGAAGGAGCTGTATGCAAAAGTAAAATAGAATAACTCACTATATTTTTAACTGATTTTCACCTTTCACGCGGTTTGGTTTGTAACAAACGGCACACATGTAGTTATGATACAGGATGCTTTTGTACATTAAAAATGCGGGATTTCATGCTTTAATATTTTCTGCAGATAGCAACAGCATGTTATTTAGGTCAAAACACAGTTCTTTCATTCACCTCAACCCCAAAGTGGAATACACACACACACACACACACACACACACACATATATATGTATATAGAGAGAGAGAAAGAGAGAGAGATGTATATACTGTATAAACACAATATACACAATACAATACAAAACATAGTAGGGTCATTCTATGAAACGGGTGCCATTTCCACTTTACAATTTTCAAAAATTTCATCAAGAGCAAGCTTTTTTTTTCAATCCACAACATGAATGATCGGTTAATCCTCCAAAAAAACATATTTTCCCACCTCAGGCATAAACCACTTATTAATATTATCCTTTTTTTTCAGGCATCGGAGACATTCTTGTACCACCCCGTCACGGACAATATGTACACCATTCGAATAGTAATACATGAAATAAATTGTAAAAGATATGTTTTTCAACTCCTAAAATGTCCTTTTTTTGGAAAACATCAATAGAAAGTATGTAATTTAATGAGTTTCTTTCATTTTTAGATTCTTAATCATGAAATATGAATTTTACCTGTCATTGGCCTCACTGTTTGTGCAAAAAGTACTAATTAATTTCAAATTTCAAATAAAAACTACATTGATTTGATTAGTCCACAAAAGAAGAACATTATTAAACATTAATTTATAGAGAATGTCATTCCTTTCCTATAATTTTTAAAACAAAATTACTCTGTGACGGGGTGGTAACTGATGTGACAGGGTGGTTCACTGTGACGGGGTGGTATGGACCTAGCCTTCATCTAACATGAGAATATTTTGTTAACTCATTTCAAACACTTGAACTCTCTGCACCTTGCCCCGATGAGTTACACATCTATATACTTAATATCCAGTAATTGCTTATATTATGGTCACAGTCATAGTCACTCTGGTAGGCTATAAGTAGATGTTACATCAGTTGCACTGACAGGACTGCTAGATGCCTGATTAGAAGATTAACAGACTGCTTTTATAATGTGAATTTCATACACTGGTAGAGATTACCAGAATGCTCACTACTGACTACTATTGTCACTGTCAGCTTGTTGAACCCTAAACTCTTTAACTGAAAAAAGGAACTGATTAGAATTTGATAAGTCCCTGCAAGACTAATCTGAGTACCCAGAAGCCTTCGCTCACAGCCAACATGGCTGACGAGAAAAGCTTCTGGGAAAATACGTTGAAAATTATGAGACACCAATCAAAATGGTCTTAACTTTTCAGACCATTTACATATCCATTGTGATTGGCCCTTGTAAATAATGCCGGTCGTTGCTATCATAGCATGTCTATGGTTGCCATGATGACACACAGACCAGGAACCAAGAAACTGCCGTTCTGTGAGAAAAGCATAGCCGGCTTCAGACGGGTGTGCAGCTAAAAGTATAGATCGCACAGATTATCCATGGACAGTGTAAGAAGCAGCAGAATTGTGTGATCATTTTGGTGTATAACGTGTATGTAGGCTTGTAGGCAGTTTTAAAAACGTAGCTAATTATCTACTGGTGTTAGAGGCTGTTCAAGTTCAGTGGAAGTTCCTGTTTGTCTCAGTTCCGACGAGCACGGCATCGCCGTTGCCTCTCAGCAGTACTTAGTGCCATGGAGGGATACTGCAAATGTTATACAGATAATGAGTGAGGGTGTGAGTGAGTGGGTGACTGAGTGACTGGGTGAGTGAGTGGGTGAGTGAGTGACTGAGTGAGTGGGTGAGTGAGTGACATTCTAACCTATATACGCTCCAGTTCAACCACCCCGTCACAATAAAACATGTGACGGGGTGGTATGTGACGGGGTGGTAAATTTAATCTTAAAATGGCCGCAGCTCTCCATGTGGTCAAGCTATAGGACCTAGCATACATGCATTCAATTTGAAATATGATTTTCTTTACATTAATAATGTAAAAATGTTGATAAAAATCAGTTTTCCCTATCTATTTTGCGTGACGGAGTGGTTGGGTTGAGCTTGACGGACCCGATCTAACATGAAAAAGCAAGAAATAAACAATATAAAAGAATGTCAAAACTTGCCTGTTTCTTGTCCTGCCTGCTCCAAAGGCCCAAAAGATGTCACTTCCTGTTTGTGATGTCATTTAAAGCAACAGTACGGTATGGTACAGTACAAAACAAGTAAGCGTGACGGGGTGGTATGTCAAACTGAGGGACGCAGACAAATCACAACATTTTAACAAAAAATAATGTTTTTATTTTGAATAAATATATTTTATGTAAACAAGGACACTCATATAATCCTGAAAATCATATTTTTTTGATAAAAAATATAACATTATTTGGTGATATTTTACATGTAAAGATTATGTTAGTCAATACGGACATGTGAAAATGACCATGTACTAATGAAAAACGATTAAAAATAGTATGTTACTCTTTAAGAAAAGTATTTTTTTCATATATCATGCTAATAAGAACACTTTAATTAATAGCTGTACACTTTGGAAACACACTTGGCACATGTTTTGTGCCTTATGCATCTCAGCAAACATTGTGGACCCAAATGGCACCGTTTCGTAGAATGACTCAGTATAGCATATTATGTATAGCACACCTTTGTGCACATATTCATTTTTCCACCAGCTGTGCTGTAAATATCCCCTGCTGCTCATCCTTCTGTATCTTTTTTCAAATTATCTTGACCACAGTCCAATTTTCATAGTTATAATACCAATACCAAAATTAATTTCAGTGTTTATGTAAATATTGAAAATGTTTTTTACTACTTTTGAGGCATCACAGCAGTCAGTGCAATAAGAATAAGAAGAACTTTATCAATCCCCAAAGGAAATTTCAAAGAAGTCTGTAAGATCATCTATTTAACAAAGAATTATGAAGTCTGATGGCTGTGGGTATAAAAGAGTGAGTGTGAGAAATAAACTCAACCAACAATCAAGCATTTTCTTTATTAAAATATATTAATAAAAGTATTAATATGCTATACTGTGTTTTGTATTGGTATATTGTGTTTATACAGTATGTTTTATATATATATATATACTGTATGTGTATACACAGTGGTGGAAAAAAGTTTTCTGACACCCCATGCAAATATATACAAATATTGCATTAAGAATCACTCATAGGTCTTCAAGTGCAATTTCTTTTAGTACAGTCACAGCCAAAATACTAAATAAATCCTAAAAAAGCCATTAAAAACTTAAAATTGATTGGTTCCATAAAAATACATAAGAAATTTTGAGCATTGGGTCATTTTGGTACCAGTGATGAAGGTCGTTCTTTTTATTAAAAAACACAATTTTTGTTGGCAGGCTTCGTGTCTACATAAAGCCAGCACATTTGAAAGTTCTTCAAACACAAAAATGGCTAAAACAAGGAACCTAACGCAGGAAACACGCCTGAAGATAAAGATTCTCAGCCAGGAAGGGTACAGCTGCTGCCAGATAGCCAGGAAGTGCAGATGCAGTCCTTCAGCAGTTGGATACACTCTGCAGAAATACAGACGAACCAACAGCTTGGAAGACAAACCAAGATCTGGGCGTCCAAGGGTTTATTCAGCAAGAAATGATCGCATCCTGATCCACATGTGCAGGCAAAACCGCCGAATGACATTCACAGGAGCTTCAGCAGCTGTGGTCAAAGGGTTAAGGGTCTGTTTCAAAGCATAAACCAAAGAATTTAGAAGAATTAAAAGCAGTAATTCAAGTAGAATGAGACAAGATTACCCCTCAACAGTGTGAAAGGCTCGTGGGGAACATGCCAGCCAGGATTAGAGCTCTACTACGTGCCAGTGGCAGGACTACTAAATATTAATTTGATGATGTGATGGTTTATTTATTGTTTGCTCAGTTTTGAACACATTCTCTGTTATTTGTTGACTTTGATACCGACAATGTTGAGAACTGACATATTGAAACTGTCAAGAATTTAATTTTGTTAGTTTTTCTTGTAAACAATAAACAAAAAAATATAATTTGTATTTGTTTGTATCTGTCTAATGCAGCCACACCTTTTGAAACACAAAAAGATTTTTCCACAAATATTTCATGATAATATTTGAGATTGTGTAAAATTTTTAGGGTGTCCGAAAACTTTTTTCCACCACTGTATGTGTATATATAAATATATCTATATCTATATCTATATATAAATATATATACATATATAGACACACACACACACACACACACACACATATGTATATATATGTATATATATATATATATATATATATATATACATATATATATATTAGTGCTGTCAAGAGATTTAAAAAATGGAGAGATTAATTAATTATGATCTGTAATTGATTGATCTAATTAATCTCTTTTTTAATCTTATCTCAAAATTGCTGAGAAAAACCCTCAACTTGAGGTATTTTCAAATAATTTCATTACATTATTGTGGCAGATGATCAAAATATTGATATATATTACAAAAAGTGGTTTTACAAAGTCATAATTATTGTTTTCAACAATAACACACTTGAACACAGATGCAGTACACCTAGCCATTACATTCTATTGTTTTTGAGATTAGTCCCAATAAAGAGTGCTGCAACCTTCAGTCTCGACCACCAGGGGGTACTTGACTGTCATGACATGTCAGCTTCATTAAAAGCATAGCTGCAGACTAACGCAACAATAGATGTAAAAACACACAGAAACAATACATCTGTGATCAGTTCCCTAATTTTATTTTAACAATTTTCAAAATTATTTTCCTCTTTTCCAATTTCTCGTTTTATTTCATGGAAGTGATCAATGTAAGAGCACTTGTCCTTTAAACTTAATAAAAAAATAAAAGCTAACAAAATAAAAGACACCTGGTACATTCGTTACAGCTATATCAGTTTATAGAACAGTTTTGAACAGTTAGAACAAGAGGCTGCACTGCAACTTGCAAATCACTCCTCGTGGCTGCCTGCGCTTCCCTGTCCTTGCGGCTGCAACTTGCGCTGTCTTCTCTCTTCAAACTACAACACCCATAATTCATGTAGGAACTGCTGCAGCCAATGTGCAGGTGGGAGCTGCATGACAACTCAACCACCATGAGCAGTTTTTAATTTTTTTGTAGGGCAATAACTACTCCAGACTCTGCTCTGTTGTAATTTTTGGGACAATCAGGGCAGGATTCAGGATTCAGCACAACTGCTTGGATTTTTCGGCACAGTCCCGAAATCCAAGCAGTTGTCCTGAATCCTGAATCCTGCCCTGATTGTCCCGAAAATTACACGGAGGTTGCCGGGAGGTCAGATACTTGCGTGCTAGGGCAGACAGCTTTTCATAGACTCCTGAGTGAGCAGACCGCCACTGCAGGGGACAGTCATCAATGCTGATGCTGCTCTGTAGTGCTGCAGCTCTCCCACAACTCAAGCACAAAGAATCCTAATCGTACAGGCGTACGATTAGGATTCTATAAATTTTATAAAAGGCAACTCTGTGGCATACAGAAACAGTAAAGTTAGAGATTAAAAATGAGATTAACGCAATCAAAAAACATAGCGTGTTAAATATGGCTGTAATTAATTATTCGCAATTAACGCGATAATTTGACACCCCTAATATATATATATATTAGGGGTGTATGTATGTCATGTAGTTATGACACAGGATGCTTTCGTACATCAAAAATGCGGGATTTCATGCTTTAATGCTTTCTGCAGATAGTGATAATTTGACACCCCTAATATATATATATTAGGGGTGTCAAATTATCGCGTTAATTGCGAATAATTAATTACAGCCATATTTTTGAGATGAATAAAAGAACTGTGACCTGTGCTGTTGCTATCTGCAGAAAGCATTAAAGCATGAAATCCCGCATTTTTGATGTACGAAAGCATCCTGTGTCATAACTACATGTGTGTCGTTTGTAGCAAACCAAACTGCGTGAAAATCAGTTGAAAATTCAGTAAGGTATTGTATTTTACTTATGCATACAGCTCCTTCCTCAATAGAAGTGAATGCACTGTGGAGGCGAAGCGAGACCCATCCGAGATGGCGGCCGGCTCAGGCAGTCAATGCGGCGTCTATGTATATGTCTGTGGCTGCATTACCGCCATCTTCTGGAGTTATTTGATTCCTATATTATCCAGTGTCTCGTATCTTCCATATCAGTCCAGTTCCTTTTAGCATAGGCGTTTCTAGCCCATTTTTGGGGGTGCTGAAGCACCCTTAAATTGAATCCCAGCACCCTTAAAATTTGAGAGATTTTTTTTTTTACTGTATGTCCTTTTTTAACAAGCTAGAAAAGTGTCAAAACCATACAGTACTTGGTTGCAACATAATATTTTAACAACAAAAATACAGCAGCACCCCCCTTGCCTCAAAAATGGTTTGATCCACCCCATCCCTCCCACCTTTCCCCCACTCGACTCTGAGTGCTCTAAGTGCCTAAGTCACGCCCCTTCCGGTAGAGCTCATGGGACCTTAGATCGGAAAAAATATAAATGGCAGTGAATGGGGAGAGCAATATTATCTTTTGTTCCCGTTTGAGTTGTGACATGAAATCTAAATATGTTGTTAATAAATTTAAAACATCAATTTTAAGGTCAAGAAAGTCATACTTTGTGGTAAAACTGTTGAGATATAAGCTTTTTCATTAGAAAGACTCAAGAGTACACAGAAGGAGGTCACGTATGTGACGTCATAGCTTTCGCTCGCTTCCTGCAGCTTGGCCTCCCCGCTGAAATTCCACTGTTTTATGATTAATCGATTCATGATTGAAGATGTCTGTGTGTTTTGTGCTGCAGTCGCTCCAAGCTGCTGGAAGCGAGCGAAAGCTATGATGTCACATACGCGACCGCTTCCTGTGTAGTTTTTCTAATTACGTTTTTTCAAAAGATTATATCTCAACAGTTTTACCACAAAGACTTTCTTGACCTTAAAATTTATGTTTTAAATTCATTAACAACATATTTGGATTTCATGTCACAACTCAAACGGGACCAAAAGATAACATTGCTCTCCTCATTCACTGCCATTCATCTTTTTTCCGATCTAAGGTCCCATATGCTTCACGTGACTTTGGCACTCTATCTGCACAGAGCAATGTGCTCAGGGCCGTGCCACCCATAGAGCAGGTTAGGCAAATGCTAGAGGCGCCAGCATGCCAGAGGGCACCAGGGAATGAGGTGGGTTTTTTTTGGGGTTTTTTTCCCTTCCCCATTCTATTCAAAAACTTAGACAAGAATACACTACAAAACAACAACAGTACATATAGCCATACGTCTTTAAATAATAATGAAACAATATTTCTAATTTAAATTTCTGCCTGCCTGGCATCCTTCTGCCTCTCTGGCAGGCAGCACCAATTTCGCCACGGTCCCTCTAACCGCGCCCCCCTCCCCCCGCTCCCCGCTACCTGCGGTCTTTTGTAATGTGATGCTGCTGAGTGACAAACTGATAGTCCGGTGCCATTGTCATGAAGAGGCTAAAGCCCCCTGGGGCGCAGTCATAGGGAGCAGTACAAAAACAAAGAAAAGAAGAGTTGGAGAAATGTGAACGAGACCGAGGTAATGATGTCATGTGATGAAACACTTAATTTAAAATGGTAGAAACACAACGTAAGTTACAGTTACTGAAGCACTTGCAAGCAAACATTAGCTCATTAGCCGCTAATGATTAGCGGTTAGGCTAACGCTACTACTACGTAACGTCAATGTTACTGCGACTTCATTAGCCACTTGTTTTAGGAACACTTTCAGTATTCAGCTAGAGTTAGGGCCGTGATATACTTGCCACTTGATCGAACGTACGCGTACAGCTCAGACACGGTGCGTTGTGTACGAAGCACCATGCTGCCAAAATGCACAATACTGGCAATCACCACTTGGGGCAGACAACAGAAATATGACGTTAAACCCGGAAACCATGAAGAATCTCATGAGAAGAAGAAGAGTATGTTACAAGAAGAAGAAGAAGAACCGTAAGAATTGAAGAAGACTTGAAGAAGAACAGTAAATTAAACAAACATGGATGTCCTTGATGCGGAAGAGGAGATTGTAATTTTACTTCTGTTGCGGTCTGATCATCCAGACGGGTCACTGTGTGCATTCTCACCAGCGCCTCTAGTTCATTCAAATAAACACAAGAAGTTTGTGCTCTAGAAAAGGATCAACACTCAGTGAATACTCTCCTAAACCCTATGATACGCTATTATGGCAAGGCTTAACTATACAGACCAATGAGCAGTGATAACTAACATGTCTTTGGGGTCATCGGGTGGGAACCTCCTTTCACCAGTGTTTCGTCTAGTTGGTCCCACGACACCTCCAGGAGGCTAGACAGTGATCTCTGGCGTCCCAGAGACACTCCCCTAATGCCAGGTCTCACTGCTCCACACACTGACCACACAACCTCCTTTACCTTACCTATACTACCACACAGGAGGTAGACCCAGGGAAGGAAGCCTTGTTAGGCTATCACCCTCCCCCGCCGGGTTAGGCCGTACAGTCTACCTCCCCACCTGCTGCATGGCCTCAAACAAAATGAATTCAACTAGGCCACTCCCACACTTAAATAACCTTCCTCTTCCTCTTTATTTACACGTGGCTTTCACAGCCCAAACAACACTGCCACCTTTCCTAGCACATTCACCATACTCTAATTCACACACTACATAACATAACTACAGTGTAAGCTAAAGTTAAAGGAGATAAATGAACTCACAGGATCAGCAAACACACTCACCCTGCCGCATGGCCTCAAAATGGCCACCAAATGGATTCGACTAGGCCACACCCATACTTAAATAACCTTCCTCTTCCTCCTTACTAACACATGGCTTTCACAGCCCTAATTCACACTAATTCACACACTACTTAACATAAGCTAAAGTTAAAGGAGATAAATAAACTCACAGGATCAGCAAACACACTCACCCTGCTGCATGGCCTCAAACAAAATGGATTCAACTAGGCCACTCCCACACTTAAATAACCTTCCTCTTCCTCCTTACTTACACATGGCTTTCACAGCCCTAATTCACACTCTAATTCACACACTACATAACATAACTACACTATCAATTAAAGCTAGAGGAGATAAATGAACTCACAGGATCAGCAAACACACTCACCTTGCAGCATGGCCTCAAGCAAAAGGGATTCAAATAGGCCACTCCCACACTTAAATAGCCTTCCTCTTCCTGGATTTCCTCCTAAGAGGAAGTGGATCTCTCCACCAGATCTCAAGGAGTTATGTGCCCTGCTTAGTAGTTCCCCCTGCTGGCCCCCAACTAACATTATTCCTTCTGTAGTAAATGAACTTGCTGGTTCTCATGGCTTCATCTGACATTTCCTTCACTGTCTTCTTCAAACTCTGTCCCCGCACTCCGAGTTCCCCCAGGAGCGAGAAAGCTGATCTTGCTATAAATCCCCTACACCCCACTTCCACTGGACAAATCCTAGTCTTCCATCCTCGCTGCACAGCTTGTGCTCCTAAATCTGCATATCTAAGCTTTTTTCTTTCATAGGCTTCTTCCACTGAGTCTTCGAAGGGAACTGTCAGTTCAATGAAATAAACTATCCGTTGACTCAATGACCACAACACTATGTCAGGCCTCTGCTTAGTACAAACTATTTCCTGGGGAACAACAAGCTTTCCCCCTAAATCTACCTGCATTTCCCAATCACAAGCACCTACTAGGCGGCCACACCCCTGCCTCCTTACTAACTTATCCCTTCTGTATTTTTCTCCCTCACGGACAAACTGAATTGCTAAATTCCTATCTTTATAACCTTCTGAATTGACCTCTCTTCGTTTCCCTTCGATTCCTGCAGCTAAACATTTCAACACCTGGTTATGTCGCCATGTATATCGGCCTTGTGACAAACTAACCTTACAGCCTGACAAAATATGCTTTAAGGTTGCCATACCTGAACACAATGGGCATGATGGGTCCTCATTTACCCACAGTTTTAGGTTCTGGGGAGTTGGTAGCACATCATATGTAGCCCCTACCAGGAATCTAATACTATTCTCCTCCATACTCCACAGGTCCCTCCAACTAAGCCTCCTCTTCTCTACACTTTCCCAATTCAACCACTGTCCCTGTTTAGCCTGGGCCACTACCTTTGCACCCCTTACTATCTCCTCCTGTCTACGTATCTGTTCCACAACCAGCTTTCTTTTATCTTTGGGACCTGCTGTATTCCAAACCGGGTGCCTGAGCCAAGCCCCAGGCCTCCCCGGCCAAACTGAACATTACCTACGATCTCCGCATGCCTAAGAGCTGCCTCTGCCTGCTGAACTGCCGTTCTTGGGTTCCACTTCCCCCCCTTGGTTGGATTTGGAACCACACTCCTAACTACTACGTCCTTACTCCCAGACAACAAAAGCTCTGTCCTGACCTTAGTACCCTAGAGGTTATGCGAATATTGCATCTCGCGCATCGCGTTGAGATGTGCGTTCGACACGTCAAATGAACGCAGATCACGCGTGGCAGCCATGATGTGGTCGCGTTTGTGTCGTTTGCGGCAAGTATATCACGGCCCTTAATGTCATTTAATGTTGCTCCCATCTTAGAGAAAGTTGGAAAGAAAGTGTTTGGGGGAATGAATAAGCAACATAATTTAATATATTGGCCTATCTTTTCTTTTATTGTTTACTGTGCTGCTGCACAAACCACTCATTGTTTACCAACCAGGCATATATTCATATACTGTATATTTATGTTTTCCAATTTTCAGATTTGTGCAATTTGTGATGTTACAGTTGCATTTTTTCATATTTTGGCTGTTTGCTGTGTAAATGTCATTAGATCAAGGCAGGCTGTAATGATAGGTGTTATTATGGTTATGCCATAATGGTTTCACAATCAACAGCTATTTGATTAATATATTTTAAAAGCCCAGTTTGTCAAATATATGCATCTCCTCTTTTTAGATGCACTTCTGAGGTATTTGTCCCCCACCGCTGCAAATCCTGGGTCTACTAATGTAACTGCAGCCACCTCATCCACCTCAGCACCAAGTGATGCAACCTCAAGTGCATCTCCCTCCCACACACAAACTGCAAGTGTAGACATAAGATTATTTAGAGAATGTACACTATTAAGAGATTAACAAGTTGTTGTTTTTTTTATTTGTTGTGAACTGTAAGTTAATATAACTTAAGTGATGTACATGTTCTTTATTGCATTGCAACATTTGTTTAATATTAAATAAAATCCAGATATTTTTTCAGGAAGTTTTGAAATGTTTCTTTCGTAGTTTTTGAAAACCGAGGTTTGAACCGAACCGTGGGGGTGCCAGCAAATATCTTGCCTAGGGTGCCAAATTGGTCAGGCGCGGCCCTGAATGCGCTGCCCTCCAGAGTGGGTGATATGCAGTAGTGGCCTAAGTACCTGGCTGAAACCAGGATATGTGGCACATTTCTTAACTTCTACCACTCGATACATCCTCATTTTTGCTGCATTTAATCGTAGGCCACTGTTGTCCATGTTGTCAGGTAGGAGTTAGCTGACGTTTTTTCTAGCTACAGGTGGTCAGTACCACAATCCTTTGTTTGAATTGGAATGAGAGAAGCTGTGTCATGTGCATGTGTTAATATTAAAGCCATAAGCGTCGGATTCAGCCCCTTCTGTATTGTCTCTACCAATATAAACACTGGCTGTCTGCGTCCGCTCAATATGGTACACAAAGGGTTAACAATCGTTGGTGTCTACCATACTAATCTCGTATTGCTCATCGATTGGCTCTACCGTTATTTTGGTAACGTGTGATTGGTCCTCCCCAGCGCCGCTCTCTCTACTGACTTTGTGGGTGCGCGTCACCGTACAGTTTACAGCAGTTCGTGAGGGAATGACACATACACGCATCACCGTTAGCGCTCCACACCGGAGCACCGAGTGTGAACGGTGAGTCGGTTGGTTCAGTAAATAAGCTAAACAAACACCTGTTGATGTTAGGCTAACTGAATGGTGTTCCTTGGCAACTCTTTGCTAGATAATGAGATGCTAACGAGCTAATACTAGCTGAGCTAAGTTTGGCAACTATTAGATCAATCTTATATGCCAGAGAACATGAAATTCCACTTCACATGCTCCATCAGCAATCATAGATGTCATGTGGTGATGACACAGTTCAAATGAATGTTTGTAGTAAGATGACATGATAGAAACAGTCTGAATAAATAAAGTGTAAACACTATAAATAATAGCTCATTCAGTGACAGTCCTCAGCATCCATGGTGTGTGAAGGAGAGACATAGGAGAATAGACATCCACTGCTCCCAGTAAAAACACCAAAACTGAGTCATATTTATGTAATAGATATTGGGTGTAAGTGCAACATTTTGCACACAGTTGTATTATAATGGTTTTGGAGCATTTACATTTTTGTTGAATTATTTTATTTATGTTTAACATAATGAAGCTGACTAACTTGTGTTGACATTATGGCTGTTCTTTAGCCTATATAGGCTACATTCAGATGTTGTTTAATGAATCACACAATTGTAAAGCATACAGTGTTTTCCTTAGGCTACAATAGTGTACTAAAATAGTACGGCGGTACTAGAGTATTCCAAACGGTACTATACTGCATTTGGAAAATACCGGTACTTTGAAATTGATTCAATTCATTAATTTAGTTAATTTATTTTACTCATTTATGCTCACAAACGCCTGTCTTGTTCCTGTTGGAGCACAGATTGCACAAGTGGTGTGTATGACAACACCTTTATCAACATTCGCAGCTGGTGCACATGAAAAAAGACAAGAGAAAGTCTGCCTCGCAAAGGAAGACAACACGAGACAACATCAACTTGGTGAAACATTTGAGCAACCAAACCGTGACGTCCGTATCGAGGCCGTTACACCCCTACTATTTATTGTTCTAAAGGTTTGTAGCGAAAAGGACTTTTCCTTAGGAAAAGTACCGAAAAGTATCTAAATTCATATTGGTATGGGCTATCTGTGACTCAGATTTGTTTATTTATTTATTTCAGTTTGAAGTTATTTTTATTTAATATTTATTTATTTATTTATTTCAGATTGATTTTTTTATTTTATTTGTTCATTTGTTATTGCCAATTGTCACAACTGAACCTGAATCTGAACCCAAATGCACAACTCAGAGACGGATTAAAGTGCAAATAAACAATCTTTAATTTCAAAGTAACAAAGGAAAATCGCTCTTACAGAGGAAAATCAAAAACCAAATCAGAATAACAAAAAATCACTCTTGCGAGGAAAACAACAAGGATCGAGGAAAATGCTAGATAAAGTATCAAATTAACATAAAACTAAGCAATGGCAAAAGCTGAGCAAAGTATCAAAAGAATACATAACCTGACACACCGTAAATGGGACATGGAGGACCTTGACTTGACGAGACAAGACGAACTGGCACAGGACAAAGGAAACACAGACTATATAAACCCACACACACACGGTAATGGGAAACAGGTGGAAACAATCAGGGCAGGGCAGACAATCAGACCGGTGGGAACACACGAGAGGAAAGGGCAAGTTACCTGAAACGAGAGGAGAGTTGGATGTCAAAATAAAACAGGAAGCCACGAGACAACATGGACACAAGACAGAACTAAAAATAACTAACTTAACTTCTTGGACATGACAGTACCCCCCCCTCTAGGGACGGCTCCTGACGGACCAGGCAAGTGAGGGTGACGACCGTAGAAGTCTGTGATGAGGTCGGGGTCCACAATGAAGCTTGTGGGGAGCCATGATCGCTCCTCTTTTCGCTTTGCGAATATATTCCAGATTTTTGTGATCAGTCCATACAATGAAAGGATGCTGCGCACCCTCTAACCAATGTCTCCACTCCTCCAGGGCTACTTTGACAGCCAACAACTCACGGTTTCCAACATTGTAGTTCTTCTCAGCCGGCGAAAGCTTCCGAGACAGGAAGGCACAGGGGTGAAGCTTGTTGTCCCTTTCGGAGCGCTGGGAGAGTATTGCCCCCACCCCGTTATTGGAGGCGTCCACCTCCACCACGAATTGCCGGCTGGGATCAGGAACTGTGAGGATGGGAGCGGTGGTGAACCGTGCTTTGAGCTGCTGGAAGGCCTCCTCAGCTTGAGAGGACCACAGGAAAGGAGTCAGTGGAGATGTGAGCGCATGGAGGGGTGCAGCTATGGCGCTGAAGTTTCTGATAAAGCATCTGTAAAAGTTAGCAAATCCCAAGAACTGCTGAACCTTCTTATGGCTATCAGGTGTGGGCCACTGAGCCACAGCGCTAACTTTAGCCGGATCCATTTGCATCTTCCCAGGGGCTATGATGAAGCCAAGGAAAGATACAGTGTCGGCATGAAATTCACTCTTTTCAGCTTTAACATACAAACGGACCTGACGTACATGGCGAACATGAGAGTCTGAGTCTGGGGAGAAGATCAATATGTTGTCTAAGTAAACATAGACAAAGAGGTTCAGGAAGTCTCTAAGTACATCATTAATCATGGCTTGGAAGACAGCAGGAGCGTTAGTCAACCCAAATGGCATTACCAGGTATTTGTAATGGCCACTGGGTGTGTTAAAGCCTGTTTTCCATTCATCACCCTCTCGGATGCGAACCAGGTGGTAGGCATTTCTCAGGTCCAATTTGGTAAATACTGTGGCCTGCTGAAGCTGATCAAAAGCTGATGACATGAGTGGCAGAGGGTACCGATTTTTAATGGTAATATCATTGAGAGGCCCATAGTCAATGCATGGCCGGAGAGACCCATCTTTTTTCCCCACAAAAAAGAACCCTGCCCCAGCTGGAGATGAAGAGGGACAAATAAGACCAGCCTTTAATGAGGCCTCAATATATTCAGTAATGGCCTTCTTCTCAGGACCAGAGATATAATACAATCTACCCTTAGGAATAGGGGCCCCTGGGATCAAGTCAATGGGACAATCATAGGGTCTGTGAGGAGGGAGGGAAGTAGCCTTACTTTTGCTGAAAACCTCACCCAGATCATGGTAACATCTTGGGACAGAAGTCAGGTCAGGAGTCTCAGAGTCTGTGTCACAATTAATAGAGACAGCATTAAAAACAGTTTTCACATTAAAATCATGACATGACTTTAAACATTTGTCTTTACAACTCCAGTCCAGTTCAAAACCCTCCCAGTACTCCAGTCAATGTGTGGGTTATGTTCTTTTAACCATGGGAAACCCAGAATAAGAGAGTGCTGGTTAGAGCTATACAAATAAAAACACATGACTTCCTGGTGGTCACCAATGATGACAGTCAGTGGTTCAGTCTTGTGGGTCACCCAGAATATCACGCTCCCATCGAGAGCACTGGCCTCTATAGGCTGGGATAATTGTTCAGTTCTCAAATTCAATTTAGTGGCAAAATCCCAGTCCATGAGGCTCTCATCAGCCCCTGAGTCTGAGTACTCCAAGACAAACTGTGGTGTCATGATGCTTTACCTTGATCTCTGTTAAGGCTCGAGGAGGGAATTCAGCGGAGGAGAAACGGCTCACCAGTACCCTCCCGTCTACTGGGGAGCCTGCCCTTTTGCTGGACACGCTGCAAGGAGATGGCCTTGCTGCCCACAGTAGAAGCACCTGCCCTCCTGCAGGCGACGACGACGCTCCTCCGTGGACAATTTGGCTCGTCCCAGCTGCATGGGCTCCTCTACCTCCTCGTTGGCCGTGAACCGGCGATGGGAAACGTGAGAAGCTCCGCTCACTGGGTGTAGACGCTGCGGCGCGACTCTGATGGCGACCAGCTGATGGCGCCCTGGGGTCTCGGCTTCGTTGACGCTCCTGCAAACGATTGTCAGTTCTTATAGCTAGGGTAATCAAAGAATCCAGGTCTGAGGGCAGGTCAAGGGGCACTAACAAGTCTTGAATTTGGTCAGACAGTCCCTTAAGAAAGACATCATAGAGTGCTGAGGCATTCCAGCCGCTGTCTATGGCAAGGGTACGAAAGCGGATGGCATAATCACAAACAGAGTCCATACCTTGTTTGATATCACTTAACTCACGTGCTTTCTCCCGGTCGGACGAGAGGGGATCAAAAGCCTTCCTTAGAGCCCGTTTGAACTCCTCGAGGGATCCACAAATAGGTGAATCACGGGACCACTCAGCGGTAGCCCACGCCCTCGCCCTCCCAGTGAGGTGGGAAATCATAAATGCCACTTTGGATCGTTCTGTAGGAAAGGCTGAGGGAAAGTGTTCATAATGCATTTCACAGTCAACGATAAAAGGCCGACATTCTCCATACTCACCGGAAAACTTCTCGGGCGGGGAGAGGCGAGGAGCCGTGGCGTGGAAAACCGGGACCGATGCCGCTCCAGCAGCCGCCGGAGACGATGTGGCTGCTGTGTCAGGAGAGGAGGGATCCTTTGTGAGGTGAGCCAGGACTTGCTGTACTTGGGCTGCCAGGAGGTTCACTTGGTTGATTATAGCTGTTTTGAAATCCTCCTGACAGTTCGCCAGCCCCTTCCCTCCACTGTGCAGAGCGGACATCTGCTCCTCCTGCTGACTTAGACGGGCATTTTGGGAGCGAATAGCTGCCGTTAATTGATCTGAGTCGGCTGGGTTCATGCTGGCCAGTTCGTAATGTCACAACTGAACCTGAATCTGAACCCAAATGCACAACTCAGAGACAGATTAAAGTGCAAATAAACAATCTTTAATTTCAAAGTAACAAAGGAAAATCGCTCTTACAGAGGAAAATCAAAAACCAAATCAGAATAACAAAAAATCACTCTTGCGAGGAAAACAACAAGGATCGAGGAAAATGCTAGATAAAGTATCAAATTAACATAAAACTAAGCAATGGCAAAAGCTGAGCAAAGTATCAAAAGAATACCTAACCTGACACACCGTAAATGGGACATGGAGGACCTTGACTTGACGAGACAAGACGAACTGGCACAGGACAAAGGGAAACACAGACTATATAAACCCACACACACACGGTAATGGGAAACAGGTGGAAACAATCAGGGCAGGGCAGACAATCAGACCGGTGGGAACACACGAGAGGAAAGGGCAAGTTACCTGAAACGAGAGAGAGAGTTGGATGTCAAAATAAAACAGGAAGCCACGAGACAACATGGACACAAGACAGAACTAAAAATAACTAACTTAACTTCTTGGACATGACAGTACCCCCCCCTCTAGGGACGGCTCCTGACGGACCAGGCAAGTGAGGGTGACGACCGTAGAAGTCTGTGATGAGGTCGGGGTCCACAATGAAGCTTGTGGGGAGCCATGATCGCTCCTCTTTTCGCTTTGCGAATATATTCCAGATTTTTGTGATCAGTCCATACAATGAAAGGATGCTGCGCACCCTCTAACCAATGTCTCCACTCCTCCAGGGCTACTTTGACAGCCAACAACTCACGGTTTCCAACATTGTAGTTCTTCTCAGCCGGCGAAAGCTTCCGAGACAGGAAGGCACAGGGGAAGCTTGTTGTCCCTTTCGGAGCGCTGGGAGAGTATTGCCCCCACCCCGTTATTGGAGGCGTCCACCTCCACCACGAATTGCCGGCTGGGATCAGGAACTGTGAGGATGGGAGCGGTGGTGAACCGTGCTTTGAGCTGCTGGAAGGCCTCCTCAGCTTGAGAGGACCACAGGAAAGGAGTCAGTGGAGATGTGAGCGCATGGAGGGGTGCAGCTATGGCGCTGAAGTTTCTGATAAAGCATCTGTAAAAGTTAGCAAATCCCAAGAACTGCTGAACCTTCTTACGGCTATCAGGTGTGGGCCACTGAGCCACAGCGCTAACTTTAGCCGGATCCATTTGCATCTTCCCAGGGGCTATGATGAAGCCAAGGAAAGATACAGTGTCGGCATGAAATTCACTCTTTTCAGCTTTAACATACAAACGGACCTGACGTACATGGCGAACATGAGAGTCTGAGTCTGGGGAGAAGATCAATATGTTGTCTAAGTAAACATAGACAAAGAGGTTCAGGAAGTCTCTAAGTACATCATTAATCATGGCTTGGAAGACAGCAGGAGCGTTAGTCAACCCAAATGGCATTACCAGTATTTGTAATGGCCACTGGGTGTGTTAAAGCCTGTTTTCCATTCATCACCCTCTCGGATGCGAACCAGGTGGTAGGCATTTCTCAGGTCCAATTTGGTAAATACTGTGGCCTGCTGAAGCTGATCAAAAGCTGATGACATGAGTGGCAGAGGGTACCGATTTTTAATGGTAATATCATTGAGAGGCCCATAGTCAATGCATGGCCGGAGAGACCCATCTTTTTTCCCCACAAAAAAGAACCCTGCCCCAGCTGGAGATGAAGAGGGACAAATAAGACCAGCCTTTAATGAGGCCTCAATATATTCAGTAATGGCCTTCTTCTCAGGACCAGAGATATAATACAATCTACCCTTAGGAATAGGGGCCCCTGGGATCAAGTCAATGGGACAATCATAGGGTCTGTGAGGAGGGAGGGAAGTAGCCTTACTTTTGCTGAAAACCTCACCCAGATCATGGTAACATCTTGGGACAGAAGTCAGGTCAGGAGTCTCAGAGTCTGTGTCACAATTAATAGAGACAGCATTAAAAACAGTTTTCACATTAAAATCATGACATGACTTTAAACATTTGTCTTTACAACTCCAGTCCAGTTCAAAACCCTCCAGTACTCCAGTCAATGTGTGGGTTATGTTCTTTTAAACCATGGGAAACCCAGAATAAGAGAGTGCTGGTTAGAGCTATACAAATAAAAACACATGACTTCCTGGTGGTCACCAATGATGACAGTCAGTGGTTCAGTCTTGTGGGTCACCCAGAATATCACGCTCCCATCGAGAGCACTGGCCTCTATAGGCTGGGATAATTGTTCAGTTCTCAAATTCAATTTAGTGGCAAAATCCCAGTCCATGAGGCTCTCATCAGCCCCTGAGTCTGAGTACTCCAAGACAAACTGTGGTGTCATGATGCTTTACCTTGATCTCTGTTAAGGCTCGAGGAGGGAATTCAGCGGAGGAGAAACGGCTCACCAGTACCCTCCCGTCTACTGGGGAGCCTGCCCTTTTGCTGGACACGCTGCAAGGAGATGGCCTTGCTGCCCACAGTAGAAGCACCTGCCCTCCTGCAGGCGACGACGACGCTCCTCCGTGGACAATTTGGCTCGTCCCAGCTGCATGGGCTCCTCTACCTCCTCGTTGGCCTCCCTTCTCCGTGGAACCGGCGATGGGAAACGTGAGAAGCTCCGCTCACTGGGTGTAGACGCTGCGGCGCGACTCTGATGGCGACCAGCCGATGGCGCCCTGGGGTCTCGGCTTCGTTGACGCTCCTGCAAACGATTGTCAGTTCTTATAGCTAGGGTAATCAAAGAATCCAGGTCTGAGGGCAGGTCAAGGGGCACTAACAAGTCTTGAATTTGGTCAGACAGTCCCTTAAGAAAGACATCATAGAGTGCTGAGGCATTCCAGCCGCTGTCTATGGCAAGGGTACGAAAGCGGATGGCATAATCACAAACAGAGTCCATACCTTGTTTGATATCACTTAACTCACGTGCTTTCTCCCGGTCGACGAGAGGGATCAAAAGCCTTCCTTAGAGCCCGTTTGAACTCCTCGAGGGATCCACAAATAGGTGAATCACGGGACCACTCAGCGGTAGCCCACGCCCTCGCCCCCCAGTGAGGTGGGAAATCATAAATGCCACTTTGGATCGTTCTGTAGGAAAGGCTGAGGGAAAGTGTTCATAATGCATTTCACAGTCAACGATAAAAGGCCGACATTCTCCATACTCACCGGAAAACTTCTCGGGCGGGGAGAGGCGAGGAGCCGTGGCGTGGAAAACCGGGACCGATGCCGCTCCAGCAGCCGCCGGAGACGATGTGGCTGCTGTGTCAGGAGAGGAGGGATCCTTTGTGAGGTGAGCCAGGACTTGCTGTACTTGGGCTGCCAGGAGGTTCACTTGGTTGATTATAGCTGTTTTGAAATCCTCCTGACAGTTCGCCAGCCCCTTCCCTCCACTGTGCAGAGCGGGACATCTGCTCCTCCTGCTGACTTAGACGGGCATTTTGGGAGCGAATAGCTGCCGTTAATTGATCTGAGTCGGCTGGGTTCATGCTGGCCAGTTCGTAATGTCACAACTGAACCTGAATCTGAACCCAAATGCACAACTCAGAGACAGATTAAAGTGCAAATAAACAATCTTTAATTTCAAAGTAACAAAGGAAAATCGCTCTTACAGAGGAAAATCAAAAACCAAATCAGAATAACAAAAAATCACTCTTGCGAGGAAAACAACAAGGATCGAGGAAAATGCTAGATAAAGTATCAAATTAACATAAAACTAAGCAATGGCAAAAGCTGAGCAAAGTATCAAAAGAATACCTAACCTGACACACCGTAAATGGGACATGGAGGACCTTGACTTGACGAGACAAGACGAACTGGCACAGGACAAAGGGAAACACAGACTATATATATACCCACACACACACGGTAATGGGAAACAGGTGGAAACAATCAGGGCAGGGCAGACAATCAGACCGGTGGGAACACACGAGAGGAAAGGGCAAGTTACCTGAAACGAGAGGAGAGTTGGATGTCAAAATAAAACAGGAAGCCACAAGACAACATGGACACAAGACAGAACTAAAAATAACTAACTTAACTTCTTGGACATGACAGCCAATAAAGGTTGTCAAGTTAAATGGCAAGTTGTTGTACGGTCATTTTGTACCTATGATACATTTGGGATGGGGGCCTCCAAATAAAATTTCGCTTAGGGCTCCAATTTGGTCAGGGGCAGCCCTGCCCTCAAAGACTGAACGATGGTGGTGTATCCATCAATCCACTCTGCACTGTATCCAGTCACTTCCAAAAATGTCAGCATTTCTCTGACTGTAGTGTATGGTAGCATTTTTGATTGTTGGTGATGCTGTTGCAGAGCACTGTTGTTAAATGCTGTCTTGTTATGTCTTGCTGTTGTTATCAGTTGTGGTTGTACTTGTTTTATGGTTGTCAAATATTTGTCCTTAATTGTTATGTTTCTTATGTATTTTTCTGATGATGCCACAGACACAAAAGATTTTCTGAAAGCATAAATAAATGAACTAACTAACTAAGATTGGTGTGTTACTACATGGATTTGGTTCAATCACCAACACACTTGCCCCCAAAAGGCCCTGGTCTACTCACTACTGGCTTCAGCCTCAGGCATTAGTGGATATTGCAGTTTCCATGGTGGTTTGCATCCTACCTTTCATTTCCTCCACTGGTTGTGTCAACTTAATCCCACATCAGTCTCGTGTTTTAACCATAAATTAGATGTAGCCAATGTGATCTTCACAACATTGAAATGTGCGCAACTACGCCTCCTACAGGACACGCTTCCTCTGAGGGATTATTCAGGCAGTTGATAAGTGGGCAGCACGCTGTAAACAGCAGTTTAGTTAATAAAGCCCATTGAACGCATGTTAGTTGTCCAGCCTGGTGTGTACAACACATTACAAACATTACATTGGCAACGAGGTGTAAAAGGAAAGACAAGAAGACGCCACCATTGAAAAAAAAGATGGACAACAAGAAAAGAGAGAGCAGCAGCAGCACTGAGAACAGGTTTTAAACATTTTGCAGCATTTTAGGACCAAATTTCTACCAAATTCTCATTTGATTCTATCAACGGTGACTATGGAATGCTTGTGGTCAACTTGTAGAAGTGGATTGACAGTTTTAAAGGGAGATATCTGGTGGATCCAGATTTGGGCCTGTCTGGCTGCATCAAGCAGCAGCCGAGCTACCTGGCCTCAGCTGATTAGATACCATCAAGCAGCAGCAGCTTCCACTTGGTTCTAGCAGCAGCCACCAACAGGCCCCAGCAGTGGAAGCTACCTGACCTCAGTTGCTCAGACACCATCAAGCAGCAACTAACACATTTGATTATCCATCCATCCATCCATCCATCCACCAGACCAGACCCAGGCCTCTCTCAGTCATGCCACCTAAGCAGAAGCCAGAAGTGAAGTCTGAGGAGGAGTGTATTACGCTCGCACAGGTGAATGAACTAATGCAACAACAGAGAGAGATGTTTTTAGCACTCTTGCAACAACAGCAAGAGAATTTTAAAGGTTTTGTTAAAATAATTTTGGACTCAACGAACACACGACTGGATGATATTTCAAAGGAAGTTCAAGAAATTAAAGCCAGCATTCATTTTACACAGAAAGAGGTTGATGACATCAAAATGGGTAACACTAAACAGACTGATCACTGTAAAGACATGCAATCAGAAATTTTTAAGATATGTGAGAGTCTGTTGGCTGTCACTGACAAGATGGATTATCTAGAGGGTCAGTCCAGAAGACACAACTTGGTCATAGATGGAATCGAGGAGACACCGGGAGAAACATGGGCTGATTCGGAGGAAAAGGTTAAGAGAGTCTTCATGGAGAAACTACAACTGCAGGGGATGATAGAGGTGGAGCGGGCTCAACCTGCAGGAAAACCTGTGTTCGGGAGTGACAGACCCAGGCCGATTGTAGTTAAGTTTGTAAAGTACAAGGACAGATCAATGATTCTCCAGCGGGCCAAATACCTTAAAGGCTCCAAAATCTACATAAATGAGGACTATACAGATGCCGTCCATCAGAAAAGAAAAGACCTGATGCCTAAGTTGAAAGCTGCTCGAGACAGAGGGGACATCGCTTTTCTGCATCACGACAAGCTGATAATACACCCCCGCAGCAGCACCCCAAGACAGCAGGGAGACGTTTAACCCAAGCAGCTTTTCCAATGATTGAATCTTTTAACCCATTCACTAAGAATAATTGTAATTATATGGACTGCATTAATTCACATGACCCTGATGTTAATTTCTTTAGCAGATTTAACAGAGTCTAATTCATGTAACTACTATAATGAAGATGAATTTCATATGCTGACTGGCAATTTAACCAGTAATTCGAATGTTTTTTCTACAATCCACTTAAACATACACAGCCTTCCTAAGAATAACGATCAATTTATGCATTTCTTGTCAACGCTAAAACATGAATTTTCAATCATTGCCTTGACGGAAACTTGGCTTTCTGATGAAAGTGTTGAGCTTTACAACATGCCTCAGTACACTTTAGTATTTTCAAATAGGAAGGAAAGAGTTGGAGGAGGAGTTGCTGTTTTTGTTCATAACCAATATCAGATTAAATTAAGAAAGGATTTGGATTTAATCTCAAATGAAACTGAGGTTGAATCTGTCTTTTTGGAATTAATGTCTTGCCCTGTTATGGGTGGCAGAAATGTCATAATTGGTTGTATTTATCGTCCACCTCATGCTGAAATTAATTCTTTCAATGACAAACGCACAGCTTCACTTGATGTTATTAATAAGGAAGGTAAACTTTGTTATTTGCTTGGAGACTTTAACATCAATCTTATCAGTACTGAGAATCATTCTTCTACTGTTAATTTTCTAAATGTGTTATATTCATCTTATTTTTTTTCCTCTTATTGACAAGCCAACTAGAGTGACCTGTAAATCAGCCACTCTTATTGATAACATTATAACTAACACATTTGATTATCCAGGTAAACTCAGGAATATTATACTCTGACATTTCTGACCACTTTCCTGTATTTCATATCACTTCAAGTAATAGTTTCAAACATAAGGTTACAAATGACAGAACAAGTTTCCGCAAGTTTAATGAAGATAATATTAAACACTTTCGAGGAATGGTTGAAAAAGTAAATTGGGATGATGTTTATGATCAACAGGATGCCAACAAAACCTATCAATCCTTTATTCATCTGTTCAAGACAGTATTTAATGAGTGCTTTCCACTTGTGAGCCTCAAAATCAATAAACGACATGGTTTTAATAAACCCTGGTTCACTACTGGATTCTTAAAATCCTCAATTAAGAAAAACAGATTATATAAAAAGTTTATTTCCAATCCAACTCCACAGAACTCTAATATATATAAAAAATATAGAAACAAGTTTACTTATTTACTTCTTATGGCAAAGAAGAAATACTATTCTGATAAATTCAAAGAATCTACTAACAACATAAAAAATACATGGAGTATTATTAGAAAAAGGCGTCTGCAAAATTTCCATCCCAATTTACTGATGGCAAGTCCACATTCTCCAATCTCTCTGACATAGCAAATGAATTTAATAATTTCTTTGTAAATGTTGGTGGCACTTTTGCCAAGAACATCTTTCCATCTAATAACTGCCCTACAGATAATATTATTGGTCTCTTCCCTGCCCTACAAAACTTCGAACCTCCCACAGTTAATGAAGTGATTAACATTATTGTAAATCTTAATAATTCAGCAGCGGGTCACGACGAAATCAAGGCTAAGCTGTTAAAGGAAGTAGTTCCCTTCATTAGCAAACCTTTAACACATGTCTTTGCTGTGTCACTAAAGACTGGGGTAGTCCCTAGTGATCTTAAAGTGGCAAAGGTCTTACCTCTCTTTAAAGAAGGCGAACCCAGTGTTTTTAACAATTGTAGACCAATTTCTATCTTACCGTGTTTCTCCAAAGTCCTGGAAAAGTTAGTATATACAAGAGTTATTAAACACCTTAATGATAATAACATTCTGTACAAACACCAATATGGTTTTCGCAAAAAGCACTCAACATATATGGCTCTTTTGCAACTTATAGATAAAATTTCTACTGCCCTGGATAAAAATATGTTTGCTATTGATATTTTCTTGGATCTCTCAAAAGCGTTTGACACAGTTGACCATGATATTCTTCTGTCAAAACTCCACCGATATGGTCTTCAAGATGTTGTGATCAGATGGTTTAGTGATTACCTTAGTAACAGAGAACAATATGTTTGTATTAATGGTCATGTATCTAAAAAAGCAAAACTATACTATGGTGTGCCTCAAGGGTCGATTCTTGGGCCCCTTTTGTTTCTAATTTTTATTAATGATTTTGCTGTAATGTCTGAGTCTTCTCTGCCCATTTTATTTGCGGATGATACAAATATTGCCATGTCTCACTCTGACTTTGGATGTCTAATCAGAAATGCCAATACCACTCTAGAATACGCCTCAAGATGGTTTCAGATGAACAAGCTTTCCTTGAATGTAAACAAGTCAAATTTTATACTTTTTAGAAACAAAAATAAAACTTTTCCTAAGCAGGACTCAAAGCTGCTAATTAATAACACTGAAATCAAACAAGTATCTTGTACAAAATTTCTTGGTATATTAGTTGATGAAATATTGTCCTGGGGAAACCATATTGAGTATGTATGCAAAAAAAAAAATGAAGTCTTAAGGGCCGTCCACACCAAGAAAGATAACTGTAACGTTAACTATAACGATAACAATGGCAGCATCCACACCAATGAACGATATCGTCGTGTTGCTAGGTTACGCCAAACACACACTGCTCAGTGCGGTCGGCAGGGGAGCATGGTGATGGATAAAATGGATATTGATGACCTGTTATTGCTGTATGTTGCGAGACAGAAAAAGAAAACCAATTTGCCGCTTGCTCCACCTGTCTGTCTGTCTGTCAGCTCCATCTGTCATGAGACAAACATGAATGAAGACGTGCAGTTTATTGTGTTTCACCGGCGACGAGCTGTCATTACGCGCGACAATTACGCACGGCTGCGCGCTCTTTATAACTCACTGTGTGAACCTATGTTGCATAATAAAGATTTGCCCCCCTCAGTAACTTCATCCTGGCTCCTGAATTTTATGAATGGAGGGGAAAAGAGGAGACGCATTCCCCTGCAAAATGTATTTTATTGCAGTTATTTACCCGGTATTTGCAAAACAAAATCACTGAAGTTAAGATTCTGTCACAAAACTATATTGTTACGGATCTTTGCACGTTTAAGTGGGTGTATGGAAATCCTGGAGCTTTCTTAGTGGGTATACGTGATGTGATGAACGTCTCGACCTGTCATTTCGGATGGATTTTGATTGGCTGTCAGTGTTTCTATCGTTCATCAAATCGCTCTGAAAGTGATCCAAACGATATCGTCCACCACTATCGTTGTCGTTATAGTGTGGATGCTGCCAAACACTTGAGTTTAGAACGATTTTTAAAACTGTATATTTATAGTTATATTTATAGTTATAGTTCTTGGTGTGGACGGCCCTTTATGGTATTATCAGAAGAGTCTCTTCCTTAATCAGTCCTGTCTCATGACATTATATTACAGTTTAATTTATCCATATTTGACATATTGCAACATTGTTTGGGGTGCTTCATATTCCTCATACCTTAATCAGATACTCGTAATTCAGAAAAGATTCTTGAGAATGATTTCAAACTCTACCAATCAAGCACCAACTGCACCTTTATTTAGCAAATTTAAACTTTTGTCAATTTTTTTCTATTAATATGCTTCAAATATGTCTGTTTATGTTTAAATTCATTCATTATAAACAAGACATTTCAGGCACTTTTCAAAAATTCTTTCTGTTATCATCAGATTTTCACTCCTATTCAGTAAGAGGTCAGAAGAACTTTCATTTACATCTTTGTCGTACCTTCAGTCATAAATTTTTCATCAAATTCCATGGTCCCCAACTCTGGAACTCTTTAGACAGATCACTTAAGCTTTTATCCTCCTACAAAATGTTTAGGACTAGTTTGGTGAGGTATCTTCTGTCCAGGCAAAAGAATACTCATGTCTAGTATAATTGGAATGAATTTGTAATTTTATCTATCTTTGTCCTTGTTGTTGTTGTCTTATTTTTTCCTTTCTTCCTTCTTTTCTCTCTGTTTCTTTGTTGTGTTTTTATCCTTGTCTCTTTCCCTTTTCTGCTTCTTTTCCTTTTTTATTGGTTGATCTGTTTTACTGATTTTGTATTGGAGGGGAGGATTTTATATAAGCCCTTTGGGCTTCTTTTCCTCTCTTGCACAGTTATTTGCCCTTGTATTATTAAATATAATCCTTGTTTTATCATTGTGCATACGAATAAAATAAAAAAAAAAAAAAAAATAAAAAAGATGAGATACAAGGATGTGGACAAGTGAACCTAACAGCTAACGGCTAACAGCAACGTGAATGGGACTTGGTGAGCATGGCTTTGGCAACAAACACCGCAACTCTTCAACCGTTTGACACCGAAACAGATCCTGGCTCTGTAGCACCTCGCTGGGCCAAGTGGGTGGTTTGAGAATTATACAACTGCAATGAACATTACCAGGCCCCCTCTGACCTCACACACATACTCCACCACCACACCCCCTCCCGCAACCTCGGCTCATCCGAAGGAAATCTCCTCTCGCGACCTGCACGGACCAAGCACTGAACCTGGGGGGACAGAGGCTTCTCCAGCGCTGCCCCATCCCTCTGGAACTCACTCCCTAAACCCATCTGTATCTGCACACACCTCCCAACATTCAAGACCATGCTCAAAACTCACCGTTTTAAATCAGCTTTTAATGTGTAAGTTTGTGTGTTTTATCTGTGTTATTATTATCATTACTGGCGATGCTAGCTCAAAGCACTGCTATTACACATCGCAGGAGAACGTGTGCATGACATGTATGACACATTAGCAGCAGACGGTGATAAATATGCAGACGCCAAACAGAAGTTGACCGGATACTTCTCTCCTAAGAAGAATATTCAATACCAAGTGTACATTTTCAGAAAAGCCATGCAAGAACCAGGAGAAAATTTAGACAGCTATCACACCAGGCTAAGGATGTTGTCCAAGAACTGTGACTTTGCTAATGTTGATGTAGAGATTAAAACACAAAAATACAGTGCTGTGCATCATCCAGGCTGCACAGAAAGGCACTCAGGGAACCTGACTTATCACTGGAGGATCTTCTTGACCATGGAAGAACATTTGAACTTTCAGAAATGCAAGCAACAGGCATAGAAAGAGGCACTGTAGCTGCAGTCAACATGCTAGACAAGAAAACTATGGGCAAGCATCTATGGAACAGCAGAGCATCAGTTCAACAGCATTCCAACAACCGCTGCAGGAACTGTGGAGGAAAATATCCTCATGATGGTGAGTACTCTGCTAAAAACAAAGAATGTAGAGCCTGTGGAGAACTAAACCATTTTGTTAGACAGTGCCGCTCTGCACCCCAAAACACCAACACAAAATGCCCACAACAGAAAGCTAAACAACACCCAAAGAAAGTACACACGTATCAAAGGCTGTACCAGAAGAGAAAACGGAGCATGACTCATAGCAGTGCCAATGCATATGTGTTTGCAGTGGATGATGACAAAATAGCAGAGTTGCCACAGACCCAAATAATGCTGAATGGCAGTAGCATGTCAGTTTTAACTGACTCAGGAGCAAATTGTATCAGTGAAGCAGACTTTGATAAACTCATGCCATGTCCACAGCTTAGTCCCACCTCAACCAAGGTCTACCCCTTCCTCTCCAATGTTCCATTACCTATCAGTGGTGCGTTCAAGTGCAGCATGGAAAAAGGACAGAAGAAGGCAAACTGCACATTCTATGTCATCAGAGGAGACGGCTTCAACATTCTCAGCTACAAAACATCCAAAGCACTGGGTCTGATCAAAATAGTTACAGCAGTGTCATCCACACCACAGTGTTGCACAGTTGCAGATGAGCTGATGGCAAGCCATCCTGAACTGTTCCGAGGAATTGGAAAACTGAAAAACTTTCAAGTAAAGCTGCACATTAACCCTGCCATCAAACCCACATGCCAAATACATAGATGGGTGCCAATCCACATCTGAAAGAAAGTCAAGGATGAGCCTTGGAAACTGGAGTAAGATGACATCATCGAGGAGGTCACAGTTCCTACGCCATGGGTCTCGCCTATTGTTCCCGCTCTCAAGCCAAGGAAACTAGAGGAGGTCAGACTCTGTGTCGACATGCACCAAGCCAACACGGCCATAGAGAGAGAGAGAGCGCCACATCACTCCCACCATAGACGATGTGGTGCACGAGTTGAATGGTGCAACCATTTTATCCAAGCTGGATTTGAGAGCTGGTTATCACCAGCTGGAGTTCTTCCAGATAGCAGGTACATCACCACCTTCTCAACGCACCTTGGATTAACGTGCTACAAATGCCTTAGTTTTGGCGTATCTTCAGCTGCTGAGGTGTTTTAGAACACAGTAAGTCAGACATTACAAGGCCTTTCTAGTGTAAAAAACCTCAGTGACAACATCATAGTCTATGGTGCCTCCCAGACAGCATGATGACAACCTCCGGGCCTTGTTCCAGAGACTCAAGGAAATTGGTCTCACACTCAACAAAAGCAAATGTGAGTTCAATAAATCCAAGCTTTTGAGTTTTTTGGCTTTATCCTCTCTGCAGACGGTGTGTCAGCAGATCCCAAGAAGGTCGCTGCAGTTCAGCAAGCTGCAGATTCTCAGACTCCAAGTGATGTCAAAAGTCTGTTGGGGATGGCCAATTACTGTTCAAGATTCAATCAATCAATCAATCAATCAATCAATCAATCAATCAATCAATCAACTTTATTTGTAGAGCGCTTTTCCTGCACGGACATGCAACACAAAGTGCTTTACAGAATTAAAAACAATTAACACAAGAAAGAAAAACAATTACAAAGAAAGCCCCTCCCTCCCACCCTCCATACTAGACACACACACATGCATGCACGCACGTACACACACACACACACACACACACACACACACACACACACACACACACACACACAATCTCACACACAATAGGGAGACATGGCATGGCACTGAGGATCAAGGAAACGCCACCTTTGGGGTCATCCATACTGGGAGGAGCAGGCCGTGCCATCGGGGCCGACAGACTCCGACAGACAGGTGGACCCCCACTTCGAAGGGAGGAACCACTAGCCGGCCGGGCCGAAGGGACCCAAGGACAGCACCCCCACTAGCAGACCTGACACAGCTCCCAGTGTGGAGGACCCCCCTGAGGAAACACTGGAGTTAAAAGCTAAGGACTAAAAGCATAAAATAGGACTAAAAGAATAAATAAAATAAAATAAATACAGTACCAAAAATAAAATACGTAAGATTATAAATAAAATAGAATAAATAAAGTACCAGTGATAAATAAAAACAGAAAATTATTAAGATTAATATCATCTTAAAAAGCAAGATAAAAGCAGCAACATAAAATACGATAGAACCAGATAAGAACATAAGAAGAGTTTAAAATATTAGTTAAAAGCCTGATTAAAAAGATGTGTCTTTAATCTTCTTTTAAAAATATCAACAGTCTCTGCAGTCCTGAGGTTCTCTGGCAGGCTGTTCCACAGGTGGGGGCCGTAGTGGCTAAATGCTGCCTCACCATGGGTTTTTGTTCTGGGTTTTGATATGGTTAAAAGGCCAGTGCCGGAGGACCTCAGGGTCCGCGAGGGTTGATATGGTAAAAGCAGATCAGATAAATAAGAGGCAGCAAGGCTGTTAAGACATTTAAAAACCAGTAAGAGAATCTTAAAATCTGAAGCAGACGGGGAGCCAATACAGCGACTCTAAAACCGGTGTAATGTGCTCCCGCCCTCTGGTCCTCGTCAGCACGCGTGCGGCTGAGTTTTGTAATAATTGGAGATTTAAAATACTCTTTTTGGGAAGACCAGAGAGCAGGGCATTACAGTAATCTAAGCGACAGGAAATAAAAGCATGCATTAGCACCTCCGTACTGGCCTGAGAGAGAAACGGGCGGACTCTGGCTATGTTCTTAAGGTGATAAAAACCTATTTTCGTTATATTTTTGATATGTGGGATAAAATTCAGCTCAGAGTCAAAAGTCACGCCCAAATTTTTTACTGATTGGGTTGGTTTAAGATCCTGTAGTTTTGGTAAAAGTTTCTCTCTCTCTGGCCTTCAGGACCTATAAGTAAAACCTCAGTTTTGTCCTGGTTGAGCTGTAGGAAATTCTCTGCCATCCATGACTTGATGTCTACAATGCAGTTAAAAAGGGCATCAATTGGCCCTGTGTCATCAGGAGACACGGCGATGTATAGCTGTGTATCATCAGCATAACTATGGAAGCTGACGCCGTGTCTCCTGAAGACGTTCCCAAGGGGAAGCATGTAAAGATTAAAGAGAAGTGGACATAAAATTGAACCTTGGGGGACCCCACATCCAATTTCATGGGTTCCTGAGGAACATGTATCCATACTCACATAAAAGCATCGGTCTGTGAGATAAGAACAAAACCAGTTTAGGACAGTACCGGAGAGGCCAACCAGGTGTCTGAGTCTTTTTAATAAAATGTGGTGGTCTACCGTATCAAAAGCGGCGCTTAGATCCAGTAGAACCAACACTGTGAGCTTTTTGTTATCTAAATTCCACCTGATGTCGTTTAAAATCTTTAGAAGGGCTGTCTCGGTACTGTGGTTCCTCCTAAAACCAGACTGATGCCTCTCTAAAATTGTATTTCTGTTTAAAAAGTCATTAACTTTGTTAAAAACCAGTTTTTCTAAAATTTTACTTAAAAACGGTAAGTTGGATACAGGCCGGTAATTATTAAGAATGTTGGGGTCTAAGTTGCTCTTCTTCAGAAGGGGCTTCACCACCGCTGTTTTAAAGGCGGTGGGGAAGACACCCGTCTGAAGAGAGCAATTCATGATATTTAAAAACTGCTCCTCAAAGAAACCATGAAACGTCTTTAAAAGTGATGTGGGAATTGGATCTAAAAGGCAGGTTGTTGGGTTTACTTGGGAGAAAACTCGACCAAGTGTCCTTGCATCAACCAGGGCAAAACTCTCCAGTGTTTTCTCAGGCAAGGACAACAGTCCAGGTGTGGTAACAGACAGAACTTTCTTGTATAACAGACTGGATCTGATGTCCTTGATTTTAGTTCTGAAGTGGTCTGCAAAGTCTTCACAAAGATCATCTGTTGGTGTCTTAAGAACTTTATTAAAATCAGTGCCTGTTAAAATATTAAAAGTGGAGAAGAGGAACCGGGGGTTGTTTTTATGGTTGGTGATGAGTTGTGAGAAATGGGAAATTCGGGCCTTTTTGACTGCGTTATTGTGGGTTTTGAGTTGTTGACGTAAAATCTCATAATGAACGGTCAGTTTACTCTTTCTCCATCTTCTCTCAGCACTCCTGCATTGTCTTTTCAGTTTATTAATTTCACCGTTTTTTCTCCACGGGGGTGTAGGTTTTCTTTTTATTGTTTTTGTTACAGGTGGAGCTACTGAGTCGAGAGCTGACTTCAGTTTACTGTTAAAATTATCAACGATAAAATCACAAGGTGCAGGCAAAACTTCAGCAGGAGTGCTCTGTAAAATCTCAATAAAATTTGCAGCCACTTCAGAAGTAAGATAGCACGTCCTCACTGTTCTCACCGGGGCCTCCTCCTGGTTAAAACTGGTGATGTTAAAAAATACACAGTAGTGGTCGGACACAGCCAGGTCGACAAAGAGGACACACCGATGGACAGGCCATGGGTTATGACCAGGTCCAGGGTGTGTCCTCTGTTGTGAGTTGGCTGTGTGACGTGCTGCTTAAAATCAAGACAATTTAAAAGGTTTAAAAATTCTCTGGATATTGGATCCGAGGTATCATCAACGTGTAGATTAAAATCACCAGTTATTAAAATCCTGCTATAAGAGGTGTGAATGATTGATAAAAGTTCAGAGAATTCGCTGATAAAAGAACTAGAGTGATGGGGTGGTCTGTAAACAGTGATGCAAAGAATCGGAGGGCTGCTAAAAGTAAAGGCATGGTGCTCAATGACTTGTAACTGTTAAAAGCACTCCATTTGAGGTCAGTGTGTCATTTGTAATGGATGCCGTCCCGCCTCCTCTTCTACCCTCTCTAGTTGAAAAAAAAAAAAATTAAATTTGGTGGGCAGGCCTCGGTGAGTACAACAGGTGCGTCAGTGCCAAGCCATGTCTCAGTTAAAAGAAGACAGTCTAACTTATTATCTAAAATCACGTCATTCATTAAAAAAGTTCTATTTAAAAGGAGCGAACATTAAAAAGTGCTACATTGATGGTGACAGGTGGCTTGTTGATCACGGAGGTGGGTTGTGGTGTTTTGTGAGTGGTCGAAGGTTATGAAGATTCACAGAGTGAGTATGGCGGTGTCTGATGTGTTGTTGTAGTGTAATGATTACCGGAATGGATGAGGTGTTGGTGTGAATATGAGGTCCAAGTCCGGTACTGTGTGTATGGTGGTCAGAGGTGGAACTGAGTGGATAGGAGCATGGACCTGGGGACATCAATTGGTGTGGGACAGAACAGCTGGTGTGGGTTTGGGGAAAATTGCATGCTGAGCACCGTATGCCAGGTTGGCTGAGAGCATGCGGGCACCTGCCCTGTTAAGATGGAGCCCGTCTGGCCCAGAGGTGTCGTCTCTCCCAGAAAACATCAAAGTTGTTGATGAAGCCGACGTGGTGGGAGCTGCAGGCAGAGGAAAGCCATGTATTGAGGCTCAACCTACGGCTGAAGGTGCCAATCCCTCTGCCGCAGGTGGGGGTGGGGCCGGAGATAAAAACAGTCACCTGGGACTGTGAGATTGAGTTAAAAAGGTCTCTAAAATCCTGCTTTAAAAGTTCGGACTGTTGCCTGGCGATGTCGTTCGTACCTGCGTGGATAATAATCCTTTTCGCCTGCGGATGGGAGCTCAGGATGTCCGGTATTTTCCCGGTTATGTCGTTAACGGTGGCTCCGGGGAGCGACAAGGTTAACACCTCCCTCATGCGGACGTGCCTCCGATGGAGTCCCCGATGACCAGGGTTGTGGGAGCGTCCGCTCAGTCTTCAGGGGAGCAAGCCAGAGCCACCCGCCACCCACACCAGGACTCCGGTGTGTGCCTCGCCAGGCGAGGAGAACGGGAGGAGTGCTCACGAGCCGCTTGCGCTGGGATGAAGAGCGGGTCGGCGCCGGCGGACGCAGGACGCAGTCTGTGGCCACAGGAACAGGTGCAGTCTTGGTGTGGGTCCCGGGTCGCCAGCTTCTCGCTCATGGATAGAGCCGCGTACTTGTTGGAGAGCGGTATCGGGGGAGAAGGAGCCCCGCTGCGAACCCCGCTCGGAGCCCTCTTCCGCCCGTGGACGACCACTTCGGTCCAGGGGGTCCCCCTGTTTGGAGTGGAGCAGGCGGGCCGCTGACAGGAGGAGGACGGGTCCCAGAGAACTGTTTGCCCAAGCGCGGAGGTGGTGTTCTGCGGAGCGGACTCACTGGTCCGTGAGGTCTCCAGCCAGTTGGTCAGCGTCAGGAAACGGGACCTGAGGGTGATCAGCAGGGAATCCTTCCTCTGGAGCTCATTCAACATCCGCTCGATGTCCTCGAGAAGGTTAGCGATCTTTTTGTATGCTTTGTTCAGCATTTGTTCCAATTTTCCAGGTGAGTCGGAAGTGTCCAGTGTTGCCATGGCGGCTCACCAGGCCTTTCTTTAAAAGGTTAAGATCCAAACGTCCAAACGTGACTAAAAAACTTTCACCCAGTAAAAAATAAAACGTTAAAATCAAACATTAGCCAGAGGCATAATGTTTAGAGTAATTTAAAACGTTTTAAAACTGGATAAAAGCAGGCTTACGGAGCTCTGTTGTGTAGCAGCAGTAGACGCCAGCACATGCGCACCATAAAGGACTTCTCCTCCATCTCAGAACCGCTTCGCATGCTCACCAGAATACATCATGGACATGGGATCCAGACCAGAAAGTCGCATTACAAAACCTGAAGGATGGTCTGACCAGTGACACCACCATGTTGTGGAAACTGAACTGGTTGTAGATGCCTTTCCTGTTGATCTGGGTGCAATCCTCTGCCAAAAGGATGAAAAAGGGGTGAAGCACATAATTGCATATGCAAGTTGGTCTCTCAGTGATGTTGAAAGGAGATACTCACAGACTGAAAAGGAAGCCCTGGCCATTGTGTGGAGCTGTGAGCACTTCATCTATGGTCATCCGTTCACTCGAGTGACAGACCACAAAACCACCTGCTAGGATTGAATGATGGGGACTGAGGCTTCAGCCCTATGACCTCAAGGTGGAATACAGAAAAGGAGCTGACAACCCAGCGGACTACATGTCTCGTCACCCCATCCCCTCTCAGACATGTGACAGCACACATGCAGCAAAGGTAGCAGAGGAGTATGTAAACTTCATCATGAGTCATGCAACACTGAAAGCCATGACACTCAACAAGATCAAATCAGTGACACTCAAAGATCCAATCCTGCAAGAGGTCAGTGAATGCATCAGACACAACACATGGGACAAAACTGACCAGTCACGACATGCTGACACACTCAAATCATTCAAACAAGTGAGCAGTGAACTGACAACTTAACATGCATCAGACTTTATTCTACGGGGCACAAGAATAGTCATTCCCACTGCCTGACTGAGTCATAGAGCTAGCCCACAAAGGACATCAGGGCATTGTCAAGACAAAAGCCCTTCTCAAGGTGTGGTTTCCAGACACTGATCGCAAAGCAGAAGCAGCAGTACCTGACCGTCTTGCATGTCAAGCTAACACACCAGTTTCACATGCTGAGCCACAAAAGATGTGAGATCTACCAAAAAACCCTTGACACAGTGTTAGTGCAGACTTTTATGGACCACTCCCAACTAAAGAACCTGCTTGTCATCACTGATGATGACACACGCTACCCCGTTGTTGAAGTGTAAGATCGACCTCGGTCAGTACAGTCGTTCCAGTCACAGACAAAGAAAAAACATTCGTGTTTGAGTACCGATCCACACCTCACAGCACAACAGAGAGCTCACCTGCTGAACTGTTATTCCAGTGCAAGATGTTTCCATCATTCAGTCACACTGCAAGCAGTAGTTCAGCACTGAAGTGAGAGCAAAGGACAGCAAAGCTACAGCTAAGATGAAATCTTATGCAGACTCTTATCGCCATGCTAAGCACACACTCTCACTCCAGGCGACACTGTGCTACATCCTCAGCCCAAACAAAACAAGCTCACCACCCCATACAACAGCAAGCCATACACTGTGACCAAAACCAAAGGCTCCATGGTTGAAGCATCCAGAGATGGACACTCTATTGTCAGGAACCTTCATTCTTCAAGAAGATAGCTCCAGAGTTACAGAACACCCAACAGGTCCTCGTGACGATGATAGTGAATACAAGGGTGACTCTGCAGTCACAATGACACCAATCCCACACGACACAACAGACGTCCTTCTGTTTACCTGCAGGACTATACTTGAACCTATATAGTGGACATTCATGGACCATTCATGGACTGTTTAACAATTGATTACATGCGTTACATGTGTTGACGGACATGACCTGAACTGAACGGATTTTGAAATGTGGAAAACAGATGTAGGAACAAGCCTTGCTAGTATTTTGTGGTTGGACAATACTTAAAAGAGAGAGAGAGAGAGCGAGCAATATGATGTTCATGTAACCCACATAGAAAATGCGCTTATGGTGGATAAATGTTACAAATATTTATTTCCTACATTCTCCTGTGTCCTTAAACGCACTCTTGAGTCACGTAGTTACGTGCGCACGCACGCTGAGACGGGTATGGCTGCAGCCTGGAGCCTCTCGTCTCATGACCTCTCGTCTCATGACCTCTCGTGTCATGACATGGGCGTGTACAACAGCAAGTCTACAGGGTCAAAAATGCGAACCGAGAGGAGAAGAAGCAGAAGAAGAAGCAGAAGAAGAAGATGGCAGCCGCGTTACAGGTAAATTCCCGAAAATACTACCAACAGTCTACCTAATGAACTCTCGAAATGATAAATAATGTGCTCATTCAGGAAACTGTCAACCTGTTACATCAAAGGGGGATACTGGAGGTCAGTATGGAACTGAGCATGATGTATAAAATAAATTGTTCTGAAATACATGATTAAATGAAAAAGTATTATAAGTGATTTTGACATTCATCTGTATCCTTTTCAGATGCCAAAAATTTGTCTGGAGGAAATACTTCTGAACGTGGTCCTCCATGATGGTGATGCAGCACTGCGTACCTTGGCCCTAGTGTGCTCCTCTTTTAGAGACATTGTCTCTAATAAGTGGTTCAGGGAGAGAGCACACTTTCTGTGGCTTGACAGTGAGTAAAAATTATGCTTTTGATATTTGCAGACTTTCACGTCTCAGCACATTTCTCACATGAAATTTGATAATCCCTTTATTTGTTATACAGGTGTTGCTACTTGGAGCAAGTTCTCCAGCACATACAAGCAGGAGTTCTGCACCATGTACTCTGTACAACACTGCATTCAGTGCAACTGCACATTTAAGAGCTGCATGCCAGGTATTCACGCTGTGCTTTTAACAGAATTTAAATTTTCAAATGTTACTAAGTAAAATGACTTTTATGTTAAGAAATCTTAACACCATGCACATGAATATGCTATTGTTTTGTTATTGCTATACCCACAGGTTATGTTGGAAGTGGAAAGTTGGGAGAGCTCCGGGGGATTTATTCAGAAGATCCCCACCCTGGATTTTGCAGCCAGTTCTGCCAGCTGCAGTCTGGATGTCTTGAATAAAAAAAAGCTGCATTCTTTAAAAGACTTGTTTTATTTATATATTTTATATGTATTATATATTCCTTTCACACATCACAGGGAAATTGTTACGACAAGTGCTTATTCTGTAGTGTGAATGTGCGTGCATGTATGTGTGCATATGTGTGTCAACTAACACATAAACAGGACAAGCAGCAGTGCCAGGCAGATATCTACAGAGCCTGCAAGCTGAGACACACAATAACACTGAGGCAAGGCAAGTTTATTTGTATGGCACATTTCAGACAAAATGCAACTCAAAGTGCTTTACATAAAAAAATAAAAAGATTTTAAGTAAGGACAACATGTAAAAGCAACACAAAGAAACAGTACATCGAAGAGGATTTAATACTATGTATAAAACAACTTCTCAACCAGGATTCCTAAAATACAATAAGAGAGATCATGAGACGAGAGGTTCCAGACTGCAGTCATGTTTAACACAGGAGAGATCATGAGACGAGAGGTTCCAGACTGCAGTCATGTTTAACACAGGAGAGATCATGAGACGAGAGGTTCCAGGCTGCAGTCATGTTTAACACAGGAGAGATCATGAGACGAGAGGTTCCAGGCTGCAGTCATATGTTTAACACAACTTTTCTACCAGGAAAATCTACCAGGATTCCTAAAATACATTAAAAAAATACAATATTACGTTTAAAACAACTATAGTGTCAGGCGCAAGCTTTTATTCTGAAATTTAGAAGCAGGAAAATCTACCAGGATTCCTAAATAAATTACAAAATACAATATTATGTTTAAAACAACTATAGTGTCAGGCGCGATCTTTTATTCTGAAATTTAGAAGCAGGAAAATCTACCAGGATTCCTAAAATAAATTACAAAATACAATATTACGTTTAAAACAACTATAGTGTCAGGCGCGGGCGCGAGCTTTTATTCTGAAATTTAGAAGTTCGGGGGCGTGGCTACTTTATCACCAGACGAGAGGTCATGAGACAAGAGGTCATGAGACGGGAGGCTCCAGGCTGCAGCCATACAGTCTTGCAGCCCTCTAGTCATGCTTGACTTTTGTCTTCAACTCGCTCATATGGCCACAATTTACAGTGAACATGCACAATTTTTACCACAAAACGTAGGAAAATTTGTCCTGGTCGCAGAAATGTTTACATGGAATCTGACACATGTACACACATTTTTGACAGGAGCCTCCAAAGCGAAGGGAGTGCCGATTTTTTTCTTCTCATTCACTCCCATGTAAAGTGAGAGGAGAAATTTCTGGAAACAGGTTAGGTGCAACACATTTGTAACTCGCGCCTGTGACCACATTTTTCACTCAAGAAACATAAAAATCGGCAGGTGCGTTCACAAGGAGCGGCTGTCTCTCATCATCTCTTTATTTTCAGGATTGGACCAGCGGTTTGCGAATGCGAAGGATTTGTTCGAGGAGTTAAATCTCCACTAAAAGAGTCTCTTCTCTGTGTCTGTCTGTCTCTCTGCTCTTCTGCCAGGTGCACCTGCTTTATTACCATGGCAACCGCTGTGCCACACACACTGACAGAAACATGATGTGTGTGTGTGTGTCTACATGTTACATGCAGACATGACAGAAACATGATGTGTGTGTGTGTGTGTGTGTGTCTACATGTTACATGCAGACATGACAGGGGCACAATCTCCATTTTAACCTTTAGTTGCCAGAGTTTATTGAGGAAAATATTCATTTCAACATTTCAAAAGGCTGTGGCTTGAAAGTGGTGAGAGATAAAGACATACTGTAAATGAGAAAACTATTCATCATGACCCAAAGTTTGTGATGGCAATAGATTAACTCACCCAATTTGCATATTGTGGCTTAACTAGGCGGCGGCCATATTGGAGTTCATAAATCTCAGTAAAACATTCACATCATTAGGGACCGAGCCTAGAGGCAGAGGACTGCTCAGAGAGCAGTCCTCGCCGAAGGCGAGGACCCCCTTTTGCATTTTGAACGTTCATTACGAACCATGCCCAGAGCCAAAACACTAGTAACGCTTCTAAACTGTTGGAGGATGACTAGTTCAAACTTCATTTTCTTACAGGCAGCTATTCAGTGTGGCGTCAGCTTTTCAACAAACTTTCACACATTCAAATCATTCAAACTTTATTCTCTTAAAGGCAGCTATTCAGTGTGGCGTCAGCTTTTCAACAAACTTTCACACATTCAAATCATTCAAACTTTATTCTGTTAAAGGCAGCTATTCAGTGGCGTCAGCTTTTCAACAAACTTTCACACATTCAAATCATTCAAACTTTATTGTATTTAAGGCAGCATTGCAGTCTAGCTTCAGCTTGAAGCATTCACACCCGCAATTTCTTCAGAAATTGCTTCTCTAGTTGGGTGTGAATGCTGGAACAGCATTCACAACCTATGTTATTCTACTACCAAAATTCTTTATTTTTCTTTTTATTATTATTCTTCCGCCGCGTTTTTTCATTTCAATTATCTTCAATACCGTTCATCCGATTCAAACCGTTCAAATTTCTTCAGATTCAGCTTCATCGGGACATGTGTGGAAACTTTCAAATTTTTCCATAACCTTCATATTTTCCCGGGAATTCAACGTTGAAATTCCGACTTCTATTGAAGCGGATGGAGGTAAAACGATTGGACCGCTACTAGTTCCACAAACTTCAACCGATTTCAACCGTTCAAACATGAAAACGTTCAGCTGAATTAGGAGATTTACGGATGTATTCACTTTTTTCCTAAAGTTCATACTTTCCGAGATATTTCCCATTTTTCCCAAATCCTTTTCCCATTGGAAATGCATTACGGAATGTTCAGAAATCTAAAAATTTCACCTTTTTTCAAACTGTGACTACCGACTCATACTTTCAGCTAGAAACTCCATTCAAAATGGAAAATATTCATCATTTTGCTGGCTTTCTACATATGATTCAACTTTTAAATCCCATTCATACTTTCAGAAATATTCAGCGTTTTCTGAAACTTGGTTATAATGGAAGTCAATGAGAGAATCCTTCAAAAATCACCCTTCTTCACCCACACGTCACGACTTCATACATTGACGCAGAAACTCCGTTCCAACTCTAACGTTGACGCTGTTGTCGACTTTCAGGATCTAAATCAAATTTTCAAAATGTCTTTTAGTTTTTCTACAAAGTCAGTTTAAAATAGGTGATGTTTTCAGCCCTTCTCAGACTTTATAATGGGTGTCTATTGCGTGAGCTAGAGTGAGAGGTGTCACCGCTAGAGTGGAGAGCAGCTGTAAACTCATCAAGAAAATTTATTTTTAACTCGCTCATACGGCCACAATTTACAGTGAACATACACAATTTTTACCTCAAAACGTAGGAAAATTTGTCCTGGTCGCAGAAATGTTGACATGGAGTCTGACACACGTACACATTTTGACAGGAGCCTCCAAAGCGGAGGGAGTGCTGATTTTTTTCTCATTCACTCCAATGTAAAGTGAGAGGAGAAATTTCTGGAAAAAGCGTAGGTGCAACACATTTGTAACTCGCGCCTGTGACCACATTTTTCACTCAAGAAACATAAAAATCGGCAGGTGCGTTCACAAGGAGCGGCTGTCTCTCATCATCTCTTTATTTTCAGGATTGGACCAGCGGTTTGCGAACGCGAAGGATTTGTTTGAGGAGTTAAAACCCATTATAAACAGCCTTTGCTGTTCATGAGCTGTTTGTTTGTCCACAAGTGCAGGCACGTTAGTAGTCTCCATGGCAACGGCTGCACACACAGACACAGACACACAGCCCTCTACTCATACTTGACTTTTGTCTTCAACTCGCTCATACGGCCACAATTTTCATTGGACAGACACAATTTATACCACAAAACGTAGGAAAATTTGTCCTGGTCGCAGAAATGTTGACATGGAATCTGACACACGTACACATTTTTGCTGAGCGGCTCCAAAGCGAAGGGAGTGCCGATTTTTTTCTCATTCACTCCCATGTAAAGTGAGAGGAGACATTTCTGGAAACAGGTTAGGTGCAACACATTTGTAACTCGCGCCTGTGACCACATTTTTTACTCAAGAAACATAAAAATCGGCAGGTGCGTTCACAAGGAGCGGCTGTCTCTTATCATCACTTTATTTTCAGGATTTGACCAGCGGTTTGCGAATGCGAAGGATTTGTTCGAGGAGTTAAATCTCCACTAAAAGAGTCTCTTCTCTGTGTCTGTCTGTCTCTCTCTGCTCTTCTGCCAGGTGCACCTGCTTTATTACCATGGCAACCGCTGTGCCACACACACTGACAGAAACATCATGTGTGTGTGTGTGTGTGTGTGTCTACATGTTACATGCAGACATGACAGAAACATGATGTGTGTGTGTGTCTACATCAGGGCTATTCAATTACAAATTCAGTTGGGCCAGATTTTAAAACCAAGAAATTTAGCTGGGCCAGACTTTTTCAGTGGCCGGTAAGCAGCAGTTAATGACAAATTTTAAACCAACACAAATTAATGTCATGAAAAATAAAACAATGTTTATTCACTGCTTCCCTTTTAAATTTGGTCACATCTGACACAAGCATATCAAAAAGTGTCTAAAAAACAAAAGAGCTGTAATTCAACAGAACCCGAGGTAGCAGCAGTACATTTTTTTTCCACTTTTCAACGTAAACTTTACGTTTTCACAACAACACGCTGCATTCTGGGTTGAGTGTTGCTAGGCTACGGCAGAGTGTTGCATTCACGGTCTGAACTACTGTAGGAATTTCTGTAGAAATATCTGTAGGCTCGCTGAGCACATTTTTCCCGGTTTTTCTCGGCTTTTCTCGGCTTTCCTCGGCTTTTCTGGTTGGGCCACTGGCTGGGCCACTCAAGGATTGCTTCTGGGCCGCATGTGGCCCGCGGGCCGCCATTTGAATAGCCCTGGTCTACATGTTACATGCAGACATGACAGAAACATGATGTGTGTGTGTGTGTCTACATGTTACATGCAGACATGACAGGGGCACAATCTCCATTTTAACCCTTTAGTTGCCAGAGTTTATTGAGGAAAATATTAATTCCAACATTTCAAAAGGCTGTGGCTTGAAAGTGGTGAGAGATAAAGACATACTGTAAATGAGAAAACTATTCATCATGACCCAAAGTTTGTGATGGCAATAGATTAACTCACCCAATTTGCATATTGTGGCTTAACTAGGCGGCGGCCATATTGGAGTTCATAAATCTCAGTAAAACATTCACATCATTAGGGACCAAGCCTAGAGGCAGAGGACTGCTCAGAGAGCAGTCCTCGCCGAAGGCGAGGACCCTCTTGTATTTTGAACGTTCATCACAAACCATGCCCAGAGCCAAATCACTACTAACGGAGGAGTCCTCGCCGAAGGCGAGGACCCTAATGCTTCTAAACTGTTGGAGGATGACTAGTTCAAACTTCATTTTCTTTCAGGCAGCTATTCAGTGTGGCGTCAGCTTTTCAACAAACTTTCACACATTCAAATCATTCAAACTTCATTTTCTTTCAGGCAGCTATTCAGTGTGGCGTCAGCTTTTCAACAAACTTTCACACATTCAAATCATTCAAACTTCATTTTCTTTCAGGCAGCTATTCAGTGTGGCGTCAGCTTTTCAACAAACTTTCACACATTCAAATCATTCAAACTTTATTGTATTTAAGGCAGCATTGCAGTCTAGCTTCAGCTTGAAGCATTCACACCCGCAATTTCTTCAGAAATTGCTTCTCTAGTTGGGTGTGAATGCTGGAACAGCATTCACAACCTATGTTATTCTACTACCAAATTCTTTATTTTTCTTTTTATTATTATTCTTCCGCCGCGTTTTTTCCTTCAATTATCTTCAATACCGTTCATCCGATTCAAACCGTTCAAATTTCTTCAGATTCAGCTTCATCGGGACATGTGTGGAAACTTTCAAATTTTTCCATAACCTTCATATTTTCCCGGGAATTCAACTTTGAAATTCCGACTTCTATTGCGGATGGAGGTAAAACGATTGGACCGCTACTAGTTCCACAAACTTCAACCGATTTCAACCGTTCAAACATGAAACGTTCAGCTGAATTAGGAGATTTACGGATGTATTCACTTTTTTCCTAAAGTTCATACTTTCCGAGATATTTCCCATTTTTCCCAAATCCTTTTCCCATTGGAAATGCATTACGGAATGTTCACAAATCTAAAAATTTCACCTTTTTTCAAACTGTGACTACCGACTCATACTTTCAGCTAGAAACTCCATTCAAAATGGAAAATATTCATCATTTTGCTGGCTTTCTACATATGATTCAACTTTTAAATCCCATTCATACTTTAAATATTCAGCGTTTTCTGAAAACTTGGTTATAATGGAAGTCAATGAGAGAATCCTTCAAAATCACCCTTCTTCACCCACACGTCACGACTTCATACATTGACGCAGAAACTCCGTTCCAACTCTAAAACGTTGACGCTGTTGTCGACTTTCAGGATCTAAATCAAATTTTCAAAATGTCTTTTTTTCTACAAAGTCAGTTTAAAATAGGTGATGTTTTCAGCCCTTCAGACTTTATAATGGGTGTCTATTGCGTGAGCTAGAGTGAGAGGTGTCACCGCTAGAGTGGAGAGCAGCTGTAAACTCATCAAGAAAATTTATTTTTAACTCGCTCATACGGCCACAATTTACAGTGAACATACACAATTTTTACCTCAAAACGTAGGAAAATTTGTCCTGGTCGCAGAAATGTTTACATGGAGTCTGACACACGTACACATTTTTGACAGGAGCCTCCAAAGCGGAGGGAGTGCTGATTTTTTTCTCATTCACTCCAATGTAAAGTGAGAGGAGAAATTTCTGGAAAAAGCGTAGGTGCAAACATTTGTAACTCGCGCCTGTGACCACATTTTTCACTCAAGAAACATAAAAATCGGCAGGTGCGTTCACAAGGAGCGGCTGTCTCTCATCATCTCTTTATTTTCAGGATTGGACCAGCGGTTTGCGAATGCGAAGGATTTGTTTGAGGACTTAAAACCCATTATAAACAGCCTTTGCTGATCATGAGCTGTTTGTTTGTCCACAAGTGCAGGCACGTTATTAGTCTCCATGGCAACGGCTGCACACACAGACACAGACACACAGCCCTCTACTCATACTGGACTTTTCTCTTCAACTCGCTCATACGGCCACAATTTTCACTGGACAGACACAATTTTTACCTCAAAACGTAGGAAAATTTGTCCTGGTCGCAGAAATGTTGACATGGAGTCTGACACACGTACACATTTTTGACAGGAGCCTCCAAAGCGGAGGGAGTGCTGATTTTTTCTCATTCACTCCAATGTAAAGTGAGAGGAGAAATTTCTGGAAACAGGTTAGGTGCAACACATTTGTAACTCGCGCCTGTGACCACATTTTTTACTCAAGAAACATAAAAATCGGCAGGTGCGTTCACAAGGAGCGGCTGTCTCTCATCATCTCTTTATTTTCAGGATTGGACTAGCGGTTTGCGAATGCGAAGAATTTGTTCGAGGAGTTAAATCTCCACTAAAAGAGTGTCTTCTCTGTGTCTGTCTGTCTCTCTCTGCTCTTCTGCCAGGTGCACCTGCTTTATTACCATGGCAACCGCTGTGCCACACACACTGACAGAAACATGATGTGTGTGTGTGTGTGTGTGTCTACATGTTACATGCAGACATGACAGAAACATGATGTGTGTGTGTGTGTGTCTACATGTTTACATGCAGACATGACAGAAACATGATGTGTGTGTGTGTGTGTGTGTGTGTGTCTACATGTTACATGCAGACATGACAGAAACATGATGTGTGTGTGTCTACATGTTACATGCAGACATGACAGAAACATGATGTGTGTGTGTGTGTGTGTGTGTGTGTGTGTGTGTGTGTGTCTACATGTTACATGCAGACATGACAGAAACATGATGTGTGTGTGTGTCTACATGTTACATGCAGACATGACAGGGGCACAATCTCCATTTTAACCCTTTAGTTGCCAGAGTTTATTGAGGAAAATATTCATTTCAACATTTCAAAAGGCTGTGGCTTGAAAGTGGTGAGAGATAAAGACATACTGTAAATGAGAAACTATTCATCATGACCCAAAGTTTGTGATGGCAATAGATTAACTCACCCAATTTGCATATTGTGGCTTAACTAGGCGGCGGCCATATTGGAGTTCATAAATCTCAGTAAAATATTCACATCATTAGGGACCGAGTCTAGAGGCAGAGGACTGCTCAGATAGCAGTCGGACCCTAATGCTTCTAAACTGTTCAGTGGAGGATGAGCAGTCCTCGCCAAAGGCGAGGACCCTCTTGTATTTTGAACGTTCATTACGAACCATGCCCAGAGCCAAAACACTACTAACGGAGGACCCTAATGCTTCTAAACTGTTGGAGGATGACTAGTTCAAACTTCATTTTCTTACAGGCAGCTATTCAGTGTGGCGTCAGCTTTTCAACAAACTTTCACACATTCAAATCATTCAAACTTCATTTTCTTTCAGGCAGCTATTCAGTGTGGCGTCAGCTTTTCAACAAACTTTCACACATTCAAATCATTCAAACTTCATTTTCTTACAGGCAGCTATTCAGTGTGGCGTCAGCTTTTCAACAAACTTTCACACATTCAAATCATTCAAACTTCATTTTCTTTCAGGCAGCTATTCAGTGTGGCGTCAGCTTTTCAACAAACTTTCACACATTCAAATCATTCAAACTTTATTGTATTTAAGGCAGCATTGCAGTCTAGCTTCAGCTTGAAGCATTCACACCCGCAATTTCTTCAGAAATTGCTTCTCTAGTTATTATTATTCTTCCGCCGCGTTTTTCAACGTGGATTATCTTCAATACCGTTCATCCGATTCAAACCATTCAAATTTCTTCAGATTCAGCTTCATAAGGACATTATTGGAAACTTTCAAATTTTTCCATAACCTTCATATTTTCCCGGGAATTCAATGTTGAAATTCCGACTTCTATTACAGCGGATGGAGCCAAAACGATTGGACCGCTACTAGTTCCACAAACTTCAACCGATTCCAACCGTTCAAACATGAAAACGTTCAGCTGAATTAGGAGATTAAAGATTGTATTCACTTTTTTCCTAACGTTCATACTTTCCGAGATATTTCCCATTTTTCCCAAATCCTTTTCCCATTGGAAATGCATTACGGAATGTTCAGAAATCTAAAAATTTCACCTTTTTTCAAACTGTGACTACCGACTCATACTTTCAGCTAGAAACTCCATTCAAAATGGAAAATATTCATCATTTTGCTGGCTTTTTCATATGATTCAACTTTTAAATCCCATTCATACTTTCAGAAATATTCAGCGTTTTCTGAAACTTGGTTATAATGGAAGTCAATGAGAGAATCCTTCAAAATCACCCTTCTTCACCCACACGTCACGACTTCATACATTGACGCAGAAACTCCGTTCCAACTCTAAAACGTTGACGCTGTTGTGGACTGTCAGGATCTAAATCAAATTTTCAAAATGTCTTTTAGTTTTTCTACAAAGTCAGTTTAAAATAGGTGATGTTTTCAGCCCTTTTCAGACTTTATAATGGGTGTCTATTGCGTGAGCTAGAGTGAGAGGTGTCACCGCTAGAGTGGAGAGCAGCTGTAAACTCATCAAGAAAATTTATTTTTAACTCGCTCATACGGCCACAATTTACAGTGAACATACACAATTTTTACCTCAAAACGTAGGAAAATTTGTCCTGGTCGCAGAAATGTTTACATGGAGTCTGACACACGTACACATTTTTGACAGGAGCCTCCAAAGCGGAGGGAGTGCTGATTTTTTTCTCTTTCACTCCAATGTAAAGTGAGAGGAGACATTTCTGGAAACAGCTGGCGTGCAACACATTTGTAACTCGCGCCTGTGACCACATTTTTTACTCAAGAAACATAAAAATCGGCAGGTGCGTTCACAAGGAGCGGCTGTCTCTCATCATCTCTTTATTTTCAGGATTGGACCAGCGGTTTGCGAATGCGAAGGATTTGTTCGAGGAGTTAAATCTCCACTAAAAGAGTCTCTTCTCTGTGTCTGTCTGTCTCTCTCTGCTCTTCTGCCAGGTGCACCTGCTTTATTACCATGGCAACCGCTGTGCCACACACACTGACAGAAACATGATGTGTGTGTGTGTGTGTGTGTGTCTACATGTTACATGCAGACATGACAGAAACATGATGTGTGTGTGTGTGTGTGTCTACATGTTACATGCAGACATGACAGGGGCACAATCTCCATTTTAACCCTTTAGTTGCCAGAGTTTATTGAGGAAAATATTCATTTCAACATTTCAAAAGGCTGTGGCTTGAAAGTGGTGAGAGATAAAGACATACTGTAAATGAGAAAACTATTCATCATGACCCAAAGTTTGTGATGGGAGTAGATTAACTCACCCAATTTGCATATTGTGGCTTAACTAGGCGGCGGCCATATTGGAGTTCATAAATCTCAGTAAAACATTCACATCATTAGGGACCGAGCCTAGAGGCAGAGGACTGCTCAGAGAGCAGTCCTCGCCGAAGGCGAGGACCCCCTTTTGCATTTTGAACGTTCATTACGAACCATGCCCAGAGCCAAAACACTAGTAACGCTTCTAAACTGTTGGAGGATGACTAGTTCAAACTTCATTTTCTTACAGGCAGCTATTCAGTGTGGCGTCAGCTTTTCAACAAACTTTCACACATTCAAATCATTCAAACTTTATTCTCTTAAAGGCAGCTATTCAGTGTGGCGTCAGCTTTTCAACAAACTTTCACACATTCAAATCATTCAAACTTTATTCTGTTAAAGGCAGCTATTCAGTGTGGCGTCAGCTTTTCAACAAACTTTCACACATTCAAATCATTCAAACTTTATTGTATTTAAGGCAGCATTGCAGTCTAGCTTCAGCTTGAAGCATTCACACCCGCAATTTCTTCAGAAATTGCTTCTCTAGTTTCCTTTTGTTTCCCTCTTTAGTTGCTGAGGTCCGGTGGTGGTGGTGGTGGTGACCTGGTGGCGGGGTTCCCCCCCCTTTTCGTGTGCTGTGCTTCCCTGGGTTTTGGGTCTCCTCACTGAGTGTGTGCGGTGTGTGACTGTCACGTGTGCCTGGGTGTTTATATTTTTGGTTGGGGATTCTCCGCATCAGTCAGTAGCCCACGCACCCCGGTAAGCCTCAGTCTTAATTTAGTTTCCCCCGTTAATTTGTTCCTGTGTGAGTGGTGTTGTTTTAGTGTTTTAAATTGATTGTTAAAATAAAGAATCTGTTTGTTTGAATGGAAACGTGTCTCCTCGCCTTTTGAGTAGAACGAACTTGTGTGTCTTAAAGGTGAACTTGGGGTGAAACTACTTCCTGGGGCGAAATTCCCCAGGTGGCGTTGTTGGCAACAATATAGTAGTGTATAATCTGACCAAAAACTTATATATTGCATCACTCCCCGTCCCGCTCGCCACAATTAATATTATTTGATTATTCTAGATATTTGATTTCATTATGATTATGTTTGCTAGTATTGTGTTTTGTTAATTATTTATTTAGTTTAGTTGTTTCTTGTTTAGTATTTGCTCACGATTTCATTTTGTTTTGGGCATACTGTGGGCACCAAAGTTTATATGTAGGAAGGCAGGTAGGCGACCAGAATGCACCTGGGTGGGCATATGGTTTTTTACCAGAGCGGGAGAGGCATGCAGGGATTTCTTTGTTCTTTGTTTGCTTGCTTGTTTTTTTGGTTGAATAAACCACTGGAAACGCAGAAACTTTGCATGGACAAGACTTTCTTTTGCCTGCGTACACTACATGCCCATGGTGCAGTAGTGGTCCTTTGTTTTTGTTTGACACGAGTTTGATTTGGATTACTTAATCGAACAAACGGCCATTACAAGTCTTGTCTGGATTTGTTTTTCTGTCAACGCTTCAAGAAGTAGATCTTGCTTGCCATCTAGGCAGAGGTTAGGGATCTCAGGCATAAAAAGGTTGGTGACCACTGCCTTAGATGATAAGCAGAGCTGAAGGGCATGACAGTGTGCGACTGCCACCGAGACAACAGGGCAATAATGGGTATCATCGGATGTGTCAGTGGAGAGACAGTCACTGGGAGGTGGACAAACAGAGCTGGTGTTACATGAGAATCTTGAATCAAGGGGGCAAGAGACCATCGTGGCAGAAAACATGTACAATAGCACACAGGAGTGGGACAGGGCTGCACATCACTGCTTCTCTTTTCAATTAACGTATCAGACTCAACGCTGGCAATACTGATCATCCAGACATCTTCAAAATTGTCATCTTTGCATGTTTTTTAGTCATTATCTATTAATCTTTCTACAGATTGTCAGTATACTGCTGCAATAATCCCCATCTCATAAGCACCCATAATGCTCTCCACACAGATTTTTTTTCATCTCATGATGTCATTTGAGTGTGATAACTGAGACAAGGGTAATATCTGTGTTCAAATAAATATAATCGGATTGTATATAATATTGATCTAATAGTTGCCAGACTTAGCTCAGCTAGTATTAGCTCGTTAGCATCTCATTATCTAGCAAAGAGTTGCCAAGGAACACCATTCAGTTAGCCTAACATCAACAGGTGTTTGTTGAGCTTATTTACTGAACCAACCGACTCACCGTTCACACTCGGTGCTCTGGTGTGGAGCGCTAACGGTGATGCGCGTGTCTGTGTCATTCCCTCACGAACTGCTGTGAACTGTACTGTGACACGCACGCACAAAGTTAGTGGAGAGAACGGCGCTGGGGAGGACCAATCACACATTACCAAAATAACGGTAGAGCCAGTCGATGAGCAATACGAGATTAGAGGCGGGACACCAACGATTGTTAACCCTTTGTGTACCATATTGAGCAGACGCCGACAGCCAGTGTTTAAATTGGTAGAGACAATACAGAAGGGGCTGAATCCCACACCTATGGCTTTAATATTAACACATGCACATGACACAGCTTCTCTCATTCCAATTCAAACAGAGGACTGAGGTACTGACCACCTGTAGCTAGAAAAAACGTCAGCTAACTCCTACCTGACAACATGAACAGTGGCCCACGATTAAATGCAGCAAAAATGAGGACTGATTGTAATGTTTAATACTACTGCTACAGCAGGACCTTTTCTTTGAAATGCACCGGGACAGGAAGCAGATAAGGAAGTAGCTTGACTGTATGTGTGGGTAGAGCGGAAGGTAAATAAAATCCTGATGGTATGACCAATGTTCCCGAACAACTATGTACCTCGCTTTATTAATATAGACATATAGTCACAACACTGGTAATGATAATAATGTGTTGGTATTGAGTGATAGAAGTTCGGAAATTTGCAACATATCCTGGTTTCAGCCCGGTACTTACACCACTACTGCATATCACCCACTCTTGAAGGCAACGCATTGCTCTGTGCAAATAGAGCGCTCAGAGCTCGAGTGGGGGAAAGGTGGGAGGGATGTGGTGGATCAAACCATTTTTGAGGCAAGGGGGGTGCTGCTGTATTTTTGTTGTTAAAATATTATGTTGCAAACAAGTACTGTATGGTTTTGACTAAGGATGTCCCGATACCGATACCAGCATCGGTACTCGCACCGATACTGGCCTATTTTGCTGTACTCATACTCGTCAAATACTCGCTCATGACAGCACCCGATACCTACTATAGCGAGCGAGCGAGAGAGCGAGAGAGAGAGAGAGAGACAACGGACCACTCCACTGCATCAACTTTTTATGCTGCACCTTAAACTGGTGAATTATTTAAAACCAGAGTATTGACAAGCTCCGATATATAACTTTTGATATAATGTATCATCACACGGCTGCAGCGTCTCTCCTCTGTGTCAGTACAACTCCCCCATACACACACATACAATACACAGACACAGCGAGGTCAGCGCGTTTCTCTTACCCTGTCTCTATCTGATCATTTGATTTTCTTCATCAGCAGGATGTTTTATAAAATCATCTTAGAAAAATCCCGACTCGCGTTTTTTTTTTTTTTTTCACGTATAAATTCACCCGCGATTCAGTTTTACAGCAGCAGAGAAGCTGCATGTGGAGGAGACTTGTTGTTAATGACGGAGTTTATTAATCGAAACTAACATGATGGTGAATGACATCGACACCAACCAGCTGCACTTTAAAGATAATACAACTGTATAAGGAGGCCTTTACATTAAACAGGAGAGTCTGTGTTTCTGTCAGAAACTGTCAGAGCTTCTTACAGCAGAGCGAACAGGTGAGGGAGGAGGAGGGCAGATTGATCAATAATCAATCGCAGATGCCGTCGTCCTCTCGGACTGATTAAAAAAATAAAAATGCCAAAATGGGTCACGAACTATACCTGAGTGTCCGCACAAATAAAGTCTCTGTGTGTGAAACACAGCAGAGTGTAACATCCTCCCTGCAGTCTGCAGTACTTTGACAGAGAGACGGAGACACAGAGAGGGTCGTATCTAGAAGGGAACCCTAGATCTGTGAAGATCACGCAAGTTTGATCATTTAATGGAAACAAGGGATCTCGCGAGAGTTTTGCAAATCAAGAGTTCCCTTCTGGACACACCGAGAAAGGTGCAGTGTTTTTATTTATCCATCTTTTTATTTATAACTTTATTTTCTAAAATTGCTAAAATTTATTAGGGTTCTAACCCCGAAGGGTAGAACCCTAAGTTTGTACCGGTTTATTATTATTAGGGTTCTAACCCCGAAGGGGTAGAACCCTTCTAAAATTGTACCGGTTTATTATTAGGGTTCTAACCCCGAAGGGGTAGAACCCTTCTAAGTTTGTACCGGTTTATTATTAGGGTTCTAACCCCGAAGGGGTAGAACCCTATTGAAATTGCAAAAGTTTATTATTATTATTAGGGTTCTAACCCCGAAGGGGTAGAACCCTTCTAAAATTGTACCGGTTTATTATTATTATTATTATTATTAGGGTTCTAACCCCGAAGGGGTAGAACCCTTCTAAGTTTGTACCGGTTTATTATTATTAGGGTTCTAACCCCGAAGGGGTAGAACCCTTCTAAGTTTGTACCGGTTTATTATTATTATTATTATTAGGGTTCTAACCCCGAAGGGGTAGAACCCTTCTAAAATTGTACCGGTTTATTATTAGGGTTCTAACCCCAAAGGGGTAGAACCCTATTGAAATTGCTAAAGTTTATTAGGGTTCTAACCCCGAAGGGGTAGAACCCTTCTAAAATTGTGCCGGTTTATTATTATTATTATTATTAGGGTTCTAACCCCGAAGGGGTAGAACCCTATTGAAATTGCTAAAGTTTATTAGGGTTCTAACCCCGAAGGGGTAGAACCCTTCTAAGTTTGTACCGGTTTATTATTATTATTATTATTATTAGGGTTCTAACCCCGAAGGGGTAGAACCCTTCTAAAATTGTGCCGGTTTATTATTATTATTATTATTATTAGGGTTCTAACCCCGAAGGGGTAGAACCCTTCTAAAATTGTACCGGTTTATTAGGGTTCTAACCCCGAAGGGGTAGAACCCTTCTAAGTTTGTACCGGTTTATTATTTATTATTATTATTATTATTATTATTTTTTGTTGTCTGCCGGTTGAGCCTAAATTCCCGTGAGCTGGAATATGCCAGAAAGTCGGGGTTTGGACCATGGATTGGAAATGATGTGCATCAACTTTTATTAAAGTATGAGCCCAGTTGGCCACATGGTGGCGCTGTAATTAAGGCCTAAAAATGACTTTTTGGGGAGGCCACGCCCCTCACACCATAAGTCTGATTGACTTGAAATTTTACACACAGGTCCAGCTCAATGTGCTCTACAAAAAAGCCTCAAGAACCCATAAGCTCCGCCTAACTAGATTTTTTGCTAATTTGCATAATTTGAAAAACAGTAAAACGAATAGATTTTTGGCATATTTGTACCTATCATCACCAAACTTGGTATGAGGTATCAGGGGACTGAGACACTCATTTCTATCATAAATGAGCCAGATTGGTCATAAAACATGGCCGCCACGGACCAATGAATCTTTGCTGTGGGCGGAGCTTAGAGTTTATTGGCCATAACGCCCACACCCTTTGACCTATCATCACCAAACTTGGTGGGTAGGTCCACAATGAGACTGGGAAGCTGCCTACCAAAGCATTTTGAGCTCAGCCTATAGGGGGCGCTATAAATGCCACACATCTGTATCTCAAAGACCATTGGATGGAATTTCACCAGATTTGGTAGGCATGCTCTAGGGTGGCTATTAACTAATATCTTGAGTGCCATGTTGATAGGTGAAAGTGGGCGTGGTCTATTACTTTTTAATTTGTGACCAGCTGGAAGGACCTAGGGACATGAAACTTGGAACATGGACTATAAATGACATCCAAATACTGCTCAAAAAATTTGGTCCCGATCGGCCACATGGGGGCGCTATAACAGAGTGTAAAGCTTGAAAGGCTCTGCCCGCTGCACCACAAGTGCTATCGACTTGAAACTTTACACACACATTCTCCTGATAGTCCTCTACAAAAAAGCCTCTTGCACCATGAACGCTGCCCTTACAGAATTTTTGCTAATTTGAATAATGTTAAAAACAGTAAAATGAATAGGCTTTTGGAATATTTATTGCTATCAACACCAAACTTGGTATGAGGCATCGGGGGACTGAGACGCTCATTTCCATTACAAATGAGCAAGATCGGACGAAAAACATGGCCGCCATCAAGCAACGTCTCCTTGAAAAGGGCGGGGCTTAGCCAATATCGGCTGTAAAACCTTAACCGTTTTTCTGATCGTCACCAAACTTGGTAAATATCATCAGAAGGGGACCAAGAACACACCCACAAAAAGATTTTGAGATAGGTGGCCGGTTTGGGGCGGAACAGGTTAGAACCCGCCGATTGCCGCTTGCGGCTATATTTAGGGTTCTAACCCCGAAGGGGTAGAACCCTTCTAAGTTTGTACCGGTTTATTATTATTATTATTATTATTATTATTATTATTTTTTGTTGTCTGCCGCTTGAGCCTAAATTCCCGTGAGCTGGAATATGCCAGAAAGTCGGGGTTTGGACCATGGATTGGAAATGATGTGCATCAACTTCTATTAAAGTATGAGCCAAATTGGCCACATGGTGGCGCTGTAATTAAGGCCCAAAGATGACTTTTTGGGGAGGCCACGCCCCTCACCCCATAAGTCTGATTGACTTGAAACTTGACACACAGGTCCAGCTCAATGTGCTCTACAAAAAAGCCTCAAGAACCCCTAAGCTCCGCCTAACTAGATTTTTTGCTAATTTGCATAATTTGAAAAACAGTAAAACGAATAGAGTTTTGGCATATTTGTACCTATCAACACCAAACTTGGTATGAGGCATCAGGGGACGGAGTCACTCATTTCTATTAGAAATGAGCCAGATTGGTCAAAAAACATGGCCGCCACGGACCAATGAATCTTTGCTGTGGGCGGAGCTTAGAATTGATTGGCCATAACGCCCACACCCTTTGACCTATCATCACCAAACTTGGTGGGTAGGTCCACAATGAGCCTTGGAAGCTGCCTACCAAAGCATTTTGAGCTCAGCCTATAGGGGGCGCTATAAATGCCACACCTCTGTATCTCAAAGACCGTTGGATGGAATTTCACCAAATTTGGTAGGCATGCTCTAGGGGTGGCTATTAACTAATATCTTGAGTGCCATGTTGGAACGTGAAAGTGGGCGTGGCCTATTACTTTTTTTTAATTTGTGACCACCTGGAAGGACTGAGGGACATGAAACTTGGTACATGAACTTTAAATGACATCCAAATACTGCTCAAAAAATTTGTTCCCGATCGGCCACATGGGGGCGCTATAAGAGAGTGTAAAGCTTGAAAGGCTCTGCCTGCTGCACCACAAGTGCTATTGACTTGAAACTTTACACACACATTCTCCTGATAGTCCTCTACAAAAAAGCCTCTTGCACCATGAACGCTGCCCTTACAGAATTTTTGCTAATTTGCATAATGTTAAAAACAGTAAAATTAATAGACAATTGGCATATTTATTGCTATCAACACCAAACTTGGTGTGAGGCATCGGGGGGACTGAGCCGCTCATTTCTATTATAAATGAGCATGATCGGACGAAAAACATGGCGGCCACGGACCAATGAATCTTTGCTGTGGGCGGAGCTTAGCGAATATCGGCTGTAAAACCTGAACCGTTTTTCCGATCGTCACAAAACTGGGTAAATATGATCAGAAGGGGACCAAGAACACACCCACAAAAAGATTTTGAGATAGGTGGCCGGTTTGGGGCGGAACAGGTTAGAACCCGCTGATTGCCGCTTGCGGCTATATTTATTAGGGTTCTAACCCCGAAGGGGTAGAACCCTTCTAAAATTGTGCCGGTTTATTATTATTATTAGGGTTCTAACCCCGAAGGGGTAGAACCCTTCTAAAATTGTACCGGTTTATTATTATTATTATTATTTTTTGTTGTCTGCCGCTTGAGCCTAAATTCCCATGAGCTGGAATATGCCAGAAAGTCGGGGTTTGGACCATGGATTGGAAATGATGTGCATCAACTTTTATTAAAGTATGAGCCAAGTTGGCCACATGGTGGCGCTGTAATTAAGGCCCAAAGATGACTTTTTGGGGAGGCCACGCCCCTCACCCCATAAGTCTGATTGACTTGAAACTTGACACACAGGTCCAGCTCAATGTGCTCTACAAAAAAGCCTCAAGAACCCCTAAGCTCCGCCTAACTAGATTTTTTGCTAATTTGCATAATTTGAAAAACAGTAAAACGAATAGAGTTTTGGCATATTTGTACCTATCAACACCAAACTTGGTATGAGGCATCAGGGACTGAGCCACTCATTTCTATTAGAAATGAGCCAGATTGGTCAAAAAACATGGCCGCCACGGACCAATGAATCTTTGCTGTGGGCGGAGCTTAGAATTGATTGGCCATTACGCCCACACCCTTTGACCTATCATCACCAAACTTGGTGGGTAGGTCCACAATGAGACTTGGAAGCTGCCTACCAAAGCATTTTGAGCTCAGCCTATAGGGGGCGCTATAAATGCCACACATCTGTATCTCAAAGACCATTGGATGGAATTTCACCAGATTTGGTAGGCATGCTCTAGGGGTGGCTATTAACCAATATCTTGAGTGCCATGTTGGTACGTGAAAGTGGGCGTGGCCTATTACTTTTTTTTAATTTGTGAGCAGCTGGAAGGACCGAGGGACATGAAACTTGGTACATGGACTATAAATGACACCCAAATACTGCTCAAAAAATTTGGTCCCGATCGACCACATGGGGGCGCTATAACAGAGTGTAAAGCTTGAAAGGCTCTGCCTGCTGCACCACAAGTGCTATTGACTTGAAATTTTACACACACATTCTCCTGATAGTCCTCTACAAAAAAGCCTCTTGCACCATGAACTCTGCCCTTACAGAATTTTTGCTAATTTGCATAATGTTAAAAACAGTAAAATGAATAGACAATTGGCATATTTATTGCTATCAACACCAAACTTGGTATGAGGCATCGGGGGACTGAGCCGCTCATTTCCATTACAAATGAGCATGATCGGACGAAAAACATGGCCGCCATCAAGCAACGTATCCTTGAAAAAGGCGGGGCTTAGCCAATATCGGCTGTAAAACCTGAACCGTTGTTCCGATCGTCACAAAACTGGGTAAATATCATCAGAAGGGGACCAAGAACACACCCACAAAAAGATTTTGAGATAGGTGGCCGGTTTGGGGCGGAACAGGTTAGAACCCGCCGATTGCCGCTTGCGGCTATATTTATTATTATTATTATTATTATTATTTTTTGTTGTCTGCCGCTTGAGCCTAAATTCCCGTGAGCTGGAATATGCCAGAAAGTCGGGGTTTGGACCATGGATTGGAAATGATGTGCATCAACTTCTATTAAAGTATGAGCCAAATCGACCACATGGTGGCGCTGTAATTAAGGCTCAAAGATGACTTTTTGGGGAGGCCACGCCCCTCACCCCATAAGTCTGATTGACTTGAAACTTGACACACAGGTCCAGCTCAATGTGCTCTACAAAAAAGCCTCAAGAACCCCTAAGCTCCGCCTAACTAGATTTTTTGCTAATTGCATAATTTGAAAAACAGTAAAACGAATAGAGTTTTGGCATATTTGAACCTATCAACACCAAACTTGGTATGAGGCATCAGGGGACTGAGCCACTCATTTCTGTTATAAATGAGCCAGATTGGTCAAAAAACATGGCCGCCACGGAGCAATGAATCTTTGCTTTGGGCGGAGCTTAGAATTGATTGGCCATAACGCCCACACCCTTTGACCTATCATCACCAAACTTGGTGGGTAGGTCCACAATGAGACTGGGAAGCTGCCTACCAAAGCATTTTGAGCTCAGCCTATAGGGGGCGCTATAAATGCCACACATCTGTATCTCAAAGACCATTGAATGGAATTTCACCAAATTTGGTAGGCATGCTCTAGGGGGCTATTAACTAAATCTTGAGTGCCATGTTGATAGGTGAAAGTGGGCGTGGCCTGTTACTTTTTATTACTTTGTGACCAGCTGGAAGGACCTAGAGACATGAAACTTGGTACATGGACTATAAATGACATCCAAATACTGCTCAACAAATTTGGTCCCGATCGGCCACATGGGGGCGCTATAACATAGAGTGTAAAGTTTGAAAGGCTCTGCCCGCCGCACCACAAGTGCTATTGACTTGAAACTTTACACACACATTCTCCTGATCCTCTACAAAAAAGCCTCTTGCACCATGAACGCTGCCCTTACAGAATTTTTGCTAATTTGAATAATGTTAAAAACAGTAAAATGAATAGGCTTTTGTAATAGTTATTGCTATCAACACCAAACTTGGTATGAGGCATCGGGGGACTGAGACGCTCATTTCTGTTACAAATGACAAGATCGGACAAAAAACATGGCCGCCATCAAGCAAAGTATCCTTGAAAAGGGCGGGGCTTAGCCAATATCGGCTGTAAAACCTTAACCGTTTTTCCGATCGTCACCAAACTTGGTATATATCATCAGAAGGGGACCAAGAACACACCCAAAAAAAGATTTTGAGATTAGCACACAGGGTGGCCGGTTTGGGGCGGAACAGGTTAGAACCCGCTGATTGCCGCTTGCGGCTATATTTAGGGTTCTAACCCCGAAGGGGTAGAACCCTTCTAAAATTGTACCGGTTTATTATTAGGGTTCTAACCCCGAAGGGGTAGAACCCTTCTAAGTTTGTACCGGTTTATTATTATTATTATTATTATTATTATTATTATTATTATTATTATTTTTTGTTGTCTGCCGGTTGAGCCTAAATTCCCGTGAGCTGGAATATGCCAGAAAGTCGGGTTTGGACCATGGATTGGAAATGATGTGCATCAACTTTTATTAAAATATGAGCCCAGTTGGCCACATGGTGGCGCTGTAATTAAGGCTCAAAGATGACTTTTTGGGGAGGCCACGCCCCTCACACCATAAGTCTGATTGACTTGAAACTTGACACACAGGTCCAGCTCAATGTGCTCTACAAAAAAGCCTCAAGAACCCCTAAGCTCCGCCTAACTAGATTTTTTGCTAATTTGCATAATTTGAAAAACAGTCAAATGAATAGACAATTGGCATATTTACACCTATCAACACCAAACTTGGTATGAGGCATCAGGGGCCTGAGTCACTCATTTCTATTATAAATGAGCCAGATTGGTCAAAAAACATGGCCGCAACGGACCAATGAATCTTTGCTGTGGGCGGAGCTTAGAATTGATTGGCCATAACGCCCACACCCTTTGACTTATCATCACCAAACTTGGTGGGTAGGTCCACAATGAGACTTGGAAGCTGCCTACCAAAGCATTTTGAGCTCAGCCTATAGGGGGCGCTATAAATGCCACACATCTGTATCTCAACGACCATTGGATGGAATTTCACCAAATTTGGTAGGCATGCTCTAGGGGTGGCTATTAACCAAAATCTTGAGTGCCATGTTGGTACGTGAAAGTGGGCGTGGCCTATTACTTTTTTTTAATTTATGACCAGCTGGAAGGACTGAGGGACATGAAACTTGGTACATGGACTATAAATGACATCCAAATACTGCTCAAAAAATTTGGTCCCGATCGGCCACATGGGGCGCTATAACAGAGTGTAAAGCTTGAAAGGCTCTGCCCGCCGCACCACAAGTGCTATTGACTTGAAATTTTCCACACACATTCTCCTGATAGTCCTCTACAAAAAAGCCTCTTGCACCATGAACGCTGCCCTTACAGAATTTTTGCTAATTTGAATAATGTCAAAAACAGTAAAATGAATAGGCTATTGTAATATTTATAGCTATCAACACCAAACTTGGTATGAGGCATCGGGGGACTGAGCCGCTCATTTCTATCACAAATGAGCAAGATCGGACTAAAAACATGGCCGCCAAGGACCAATGAATCTTTGCTGTGGGCGGAGCTTAGCGAATATCGGCTGTAAAACCTGAACCGTTTTTTCCGATCGTCACAAAACTTGGTAAATATCATCAGAAGGGGACCAAGAACACACCCGCGAAAAGATTTTGAGATAGGTGGCCGGTTTAGGCCGGAACAGGTTAGAACCCGCTGATTGCCGCTTGCGGCTATATTTATTATTATTATTAATTTTTTGTTGTCTGCCGCTTGAGCCTAAATTCCCGTGAGCTGGAATATGCCAGAAAGTCGGGGTTTGGACCATGGATTGGAAATGATGTGCATCAACTTCTATTAAAGTATGAGCCAAATCGACCACATGGTGGCGCTGTAATTAAGGCTCAAAGATGACTTTTTGGGGAGGCCACGCCCCTCACCCCATAAGTCTGATTGACTTGAAACTTGACACACAGGTCCAGCTCAATGTGCTCTACAAAAAAGCCTCAAGAACCCCTAAGCTCCGCCTACTAGATTTTTTGCTAATTTGCATAATTTGAAAAACAGTAAAACGAATAGAGTTTTGGCATATTTGAACCTATCAACACCAAACTTGGTATGAGGCATCAGGGGACTGAGCCACTCATTTCTGTTATAAATGAGCCAGATTGGTCAAAAAACATGGCCGCGACGGAGCAATGAATCTTTGCTTTGGGCGGAGCTTAGAATTGATTGGCCATAACGCCCACACCCTTTGACCTATCATCACCAAACTTGGTGGGTAGGTCCACAATGAGACTGGGAAGCTGCCTACCAAAGCATTTTGAGCTCAGCCTATAGGGGGCGCTATAAATGCCACACATCTGTATCTCAAAGACCATTGAATGGAATTTCACCAAATTTGGTAGGCATGCTCTAGGGGTGGCTATTAACTAATATCTTGAGTGCCATGTTGATAGGTGAAAGTGGGCGTGGCCTGTTACTTTTTATTACTTTGTGACCAGCTGGAAGGACCGAGGGACATGAAACTTGGTACATGGACTATAAATGACATCCAAATACTGCTCAACAAATTTGGTCCCGATCGGCCACATGGGGCGCTATAACATAGAGTGTAAAGTTTGAAAGGCTCTGCCCGCCGCACCACAAGTGCTATTGACTTGAAACTTTACACACACATTCTCCTGATAGTCCTCTACAAAAAAGCCTCTTGCACCATGAACGCTGCCCTTACAGAATTTTTGCTAATTTGAATAATGTTAAAAACAGTAAAATGAATAGGCTTTTGTAATAGTTATTGCTATCAACACCAAACTTGGTATGAGGCATCGGGGGACTGAGACGCTCATTTCTGTTACAAATGAGCAAGATCGGACAAAAAACATGGCCGCCATCAAGCAAAGTATCCTTGAAAAGGGCGGGGCTTAGCCAATATCGGCTGTAAAACCTTAACCGTTTTTCCGATCGTCACCAAACTTGGTATATATCATCAGAAGGGGACCAAGAACACACCCAAAAAAAGATTTTGAGATTAGCACACAGGGGGTGGCCGGTTTGGGGCGGAACAGGTTAGAACCCGCTGATTGCCGCTTGCGGCTATATTTATTATTATTTTTTGTTGTCTGCCGCTTGAGCCTAAATTCCCGTGAGCTGGAATATGCCAGAAAGTCGGGGTTTGGACCATGGATTGGAAATGATGTGCATCAACTTCTATTAAAGTATGAGCCAAATCGACCACATGGTGGCGCTGTAATTAAGGCTCAAAGATGACTTTTTGGGGAGGCCACGCCCCTCACCCCATAAGTCTGATTGACTTGAAACTTGACACACAGGTCCAGCTCAATGTGCTCTACAAAAAAGCCTCAAGAACCCCTAAGCTCCGCCTAACTAGATTTTTTGCTAATTTGCATAATTTGAAAAACAGTAAAACGAATAGAGTTTTGGCATATTTGAACCTATCAACACCAAACTTGGTATGAGGCATCAGGGGACTGAGCCACTCATTTCTGTTATAAATGAGCCAGATTGGTCAAAAACATGGCCGCCACGGAGCAATGAATCTTTGCTTTGGGCGGAGCTTAGAATTGATTGGCCATAACGCCCACACCCTTTGACCTATCATCACCAAACTTGGTGGGTAGGTCCACAATGAGACTGGGAAGCTGCCTACCAAAGCATTTTGAGCTCAGCCTATAGGGGCGCTATAAATGCCACACATCTGTATCTCAAAGACCATTGAATGGAATTTCACCAAATTTGGTAGGCATGCTCTAGGGTGGCTATTAACTAATATCTTGAGTGCCATGTTGATAGGTGAAAGTGGGCGTGGCCTGTTACTTTTTATTACTTTGTGACCAGCTGGAAGGACCTAGAGACATGAAACTTGGTACATGGACTATAAATGACATCCAAATACTGCTCAACAAATTTGGTCCCGATCGGCCACATGGGGGCGCTATAACATAGAGTGTAAAGTTTGAAAGGCTCTGCCCGCCGCACCACAAGTGCTATTGACTTGAAACTTTACACACACATTCTCCTGATAGTCCTCTACAAAAAAGCCTCTTGCACCATGAACGCTGCCCTTACAGAATTTTGCTAATTTGAATAATGTTAAAAACAGTAAAATGAATAGGCTTTTGTAATAGTTATTGCTATCAACACCAAACTTGGTATGAGGCATCGGGGGACTGAGACGCTCATTTCTGTTACAAATGAGCAAGATCGGACAAAAAACATGGCCGCCATCAAGCAAAGTATCCTTGAAAAGGGCGGGGCTTAGCCAATATCGGCTGTAAAACCTTAACCGTTTTTCCGATCGTCACCAAACTTGGTATATATCATCAGAAGGGGACCAAGAACACACCCAAAAAAAGATTTTGAGATTAGCACACAGGGGGTGGCCGGTTTGGGGCGGAACAGGTTAGAACCCGCTGATTGCCGCTTGCGGCTATATTTAGGGTTCTAACCCCGAAGGGGTAGAACCCTTCTAAGTTTGTACCGGTTTATTATTATTATTATTATTATTATTATTAGGGTTCTAACCCCGAAGGGGTAGAACCCTTCTAAGTTTGTACCGGTTTATTATTATTATATATTATTATTATTATATTATTTTTGTTGTCTGCCGCTTGAGCCTAAATTCCCGTGAGCTGGAATATGCCAGAAAGTCGGGGTTTGGACCATGGATTGGAAATGATGTGCATCAACTTCTATTAAAGTATGAGCCAAATCGACCACATGGTGGCGCTGTAATTAAGGCTCAAAGATGACTTTTTGGGGAGGCCACGCCCCTCACCCCATAAGTCTGATTGACTTGAAACTTGACACACAGGTCCAGCTCAATGTGCTCTACAAAAAAGCCTCAAGAACCCCTAAGCTCCGCCTAACTAGATTTTTTGCTAATTTGCATAATTTGAAAAACAGTCAAATGAATAGACAATTGGCATATTTATTGCTATCACCACCAAACTTGGTATGAGGCATCAGGGGATGGAGACACTCATTTCTGTTATAAATGAGCCAGATTGGTCAAAAAACATGGCCGCCACGGACCAATGAATCTTTGCTGTGGGCGGAGCTTAGAATTGATTGGCCATAACGCCCACACCCTTTGACCTATCATCACCAAACTTGGTGGGTAGGTCCACAATGAGACTGGGAAGCTGCCTACCAAAGCATTTTGAGCTCAGCCTATAGGGGGCGCTATAAATGCCACACATCTGTATCTCAAAGACCATTGAATGGAATTTCACCAAATTTGGTAGGCATGCTCTAGGGGTGGCTATTGACTAACATGTTGAGTGCCATGTTGACAGATCAAAGTGGGCGTGGCCTATTACTTTTTATTAATTTGTGAGCAGCTGGAAGGACCGAGGGACATGAAACTTGGTACATGGACTTTAAATGACATCCAAATACTGCTCAAAAAATTTGGTCCCGATCGGCCACATGGGGGCGCTATAACAGAGTGTAAAGCTTGAAAGGCTCTGCCTGCTGCACCACAAGTGCTATTGACTTGAAATTTTACACACACATTCTCCTGATAGTCCTCTACAAAAAAGCCTCTTGCACCATGAACGCTGCCCTTACAGAATTTTTGCTAATTTGAATAATGTCAAAAACAGTAAAATGAATAGGCTATTGTAATATTTATAGCTATCAACACCAAACTTGGTATGAGGCATCAGGGGACTGAGCCGCTCATTTCTATCACAAATGAGCAAGATCGGACTAAAAACATGGCCGCCAAGGACCAATGAATCTTTGCTGTGGGCGGAGCTTAGCCAATATCGGCTGTAAAACCTGAACCGTTTTTCCGATCGTCACCAAACTTGGTAAATATCATCAGAAGGGGACCAAGAACACACCCGCAAAAAGATTTTGAGATAGGTGGCCGGTTTAGGCCGGAACAGGTTAGAACCCGCTGATTGCCGCTTGCGGCTATATTTATTTTTTGTTGTCTGCCGGTTGAGCCTAAATTCCCGTGAGCTGGAATATGCCAGAAAGTCGGGGTTTGGACCATGGATTGGAAATGATGTGCATCAACTTCTATTAAAGTATGAGCCAAATTGGCCACATGGTGGCGCTGTAATTAAGGCTCAAAGATGACTTTTTGGGGAGGCCACGCCCCTCACACCATAAGTCTGATTGACTTGAAACTTGACACACAGGTCCAGCTCAATGTGCTCTACAAAAAAGCCTCAAGAACCCTTAAGCTCCGCCTAACTAGATTTTTTGCTAATTTGCATAATTTGAAAAACAGTCAAATGAATAGACAATTGGAAAATTTATTGCTATCACCACCAAACTTGGTATGAGGCATCAGGGGACGGAGTCACTCATTTCTATTATAAATGAGCCAGATTGGTCAAAAAACATGGCCGCCACGGACCAATGAATCTTTGCTGTGGGCGGAGCTTAGAATTGATTGGCCATAACGCCCACACCCTTTGACCTATCATCACCAAACTTGGTGGTAGGTCCACAATGAGCCTTGGAAGCTGCCCACCAAAGCATTTTGAGCTCAGCCTATAGGGGCGCTATAAATGCCACACATCTGTATCTCAAAGACCATTGGATGGAATTTCACCAAATTGGTAGGCATGCTCTAGGGGTGGCTATTAACCAAAATCTTGAGTGCCATGTTGGTACATGAAAGTGGGCGTGGCCTATTACTTTTTTTAATTTGTGACCAGCTGGAAGGACCTAGGGACATGAAACTTGGTACACGGACTATAAATGACATCCAAATACTGCTCAAAAAATTTGGTCCCGATCGGCCACATGGGGCGCTATAACAGAGTGTAAAGCTTGAAAGGCTCTGCCTGCTGCACCACAATGCTATCGACTTGAAACTTTACACACACATTCTCCTGATAGTCCTCTACAAAAAAGCCTCTTGCACCATGAACGCTGCCCTTACAGAATTTTGGCTAATTTGCATAATGTTAAAAACAGTAAAATGAATAGACAATTGGCATATATATTGCTATCAACACCAAACTTGGTATGAGGCATCGGGGGACTGAGACGCTCATTTCTATTATAAATGAGCAAGATCGGATGAAAAACATGGCCGCCACGGACCAATGAAGCTTTGCTGTGGGCGGAGCTTGGCGAATATCGGCTGTAAAACCTGAACCGTTTTTCCGATCGTCACAAAACTGGGTAAATATCATCAGAAGGGGACCAAGAACACACCCGCAAAAAGATTTTGAGATAGGTGGCCGGTTTGGGCCGGAACAGGTTAGAACCCGCTGATTGCCGCTTGCGGCTATATTTAGGGTTCTAACCCCGAAGGGGTAGAACCCTTCTAAAATTGTACCGGTTTATTAGGGTTCTAACCCCGAAGGGGTAGAACCCTTCTAAAATTGTACCGGTTTATTAGGGTTCTAACCCCGAAGGGGTAGAACCCTTCTAAAATTGTACCGGTTTATTATTATTAGGGTTCTAACCCCGAAGGGGTAGAACCCTTCTAAAATTGTACCGGTTTATTATTAGGTTCTAACCCCGAAGGGTAGAACCCTTCTAAGTTTGTACCGGTTTTTATTATTATTTATTATTATTATTATTATTATTTTTTGTTGTCTGCCGCTTGAGCCTAAATTCCCGTGAGCTGGAATATGCCAGAAAGTCGGGGTTTGGACCATGGATTGGAAATGATGTGCATCAACTTTTATTAAAGTATGAGCCAAGTTGGCCACATGGTGGCGCTGTAATTAAGGCCCAAAGATGACTTTTTGGGGAGGCCACGCCCCTCACACCATAAGTCTGATTGACTTGAAACTTGACACACAGGTCCAGCTCAATGTCTCTACAAAAAAGCCTCAAGAACCCCTAAGCTCCGCCTAACTAGATTTTTTGCTAATTTGCATAATTTGAAAAACAGTAAAACGAATAGAGTTTTGGCATATTTGTACCTATCAACACCAAACTTGGTATGAGGCATCAGGGGACTGAGCCACTCATTTCTATTAGAAATGAGCCAGATTGGTCAAACAACATGGCCGCCACGGACCAATGAATCTTTGCTGTGGCGGAACTTAGAATTGATTGGCCATTACCCACACCCTTTGACCTTCATCACCAAACTTGGTGGGTAGGTCCACAATGAGACTTGGAAGCTGCCTACCAAAGCATTTTGAGCTCAGCCTATAGGGGGCGCTATAAATGCCACACATCTGTATCTCAAAGACCATTGGATGGAATTTCACCAAATTTGGTAGGCATGCTCTAGGGGTGGCTATTGACTAACATGTCGAGTGCCATGTTGACAGATCAAAGTGGGCGTGGCCTATTACTTTTTATTAATTTGTGACCAGCTGGAAGGACCGAGGGACATGAAACTTGGTACATGGACTTTAAATGACATCCAAATACTGCTCAAAAAATTTGGTCCCGATCGGCCACATGGGGGCGCTATAACAGAGTGTAAAGCTTGAAAGCTCTGCCTGCTGCCACAAGTGCTATTGACTTGAAATTTTTCACACACATTCTCCTGATAGTCCTCTACAAAAAAGCCTCTTGCACCATGAACGCTGCCCTTACAGAATTTTTGCTAATTTGAATAATGTCAAAAACAGTAAAATGAATAGGCTATTGTAATATTTAGCTATCAACACCAAACTTGGTATGAGGCATCGGGGGACTGAGCCGCTCATTTCTATCACAAATGAGCAAGATCGGACTAAAAACATGGCCGCCAAGGACCAATGAATCTTTGCTGGGCGGAGCTTAGCCAATATCGGCTGTAAAACCTGAACCGTTTTCCGATCGTCACCAAACTTGGTAAATATCATCAGAAGGGGACCAAGAACACACCCGCAAAAAGATTTTGAGATAGGTGGCCGGTTTAGGCCGGAACAGGTTAGAACCCGCTGATTGCCGCTTGCGGCTATATTTATTATTATTTTTTGTTGTCTGCCGCTTCAGCCTAAATTCCCGTGAGCTGGAATATGCCAGAAATTCGGGGTTTGGACCATGGATTGGAAATGATGTGCATCAACTTTTATTAAAATATGAGCCCAGTTGGCCACATGGTGGCGCTGTAATTAAGGCTCAAAGATGACTTTTTGGGGAGGCCACGCCCCTCACACCATAAGTCTGATTGACTTGAAACTTGACACACAGTCCAGCTCAATGTGCTCTACAAAAGCCTCAAGAACCCTAAGCTCCGCCTAACTAGTTTTTTGCTAATTTGCATAATTTGAAAAACAGTCAAATGATAGACAATTGGAAAATTTATTGCTATCACCACCAAACTTGGTATGAGGCATCAGGGGATGGAGACACTCATTTCTATTATAAATGAGCCAGATTGGTCAAAAAACATGGCCGCCACGGACCAATGAATCTTTGCTGTGGGCGGAGCTTAGAATTGATTGGCCATAAACGCCCACACCCTTTGACCTATCATCACCAAACTTGGTGGTAGGTCCACAATGAGACTTGGAAGCTGCTACCAAAGCATTTTGAGCTCAGCCATAGGGGGCGCTATAAATGCCACACATCTGTATCTCAAAGACCATTGGATGGAATTTCACCAATTTGGTAGGCATGCTCTAGGGTGGCTATTAACTAATATCTTTGAGTGCCATGTTGGTAGGTGAAAGTGGGCGTGGCCTATTACTTTTTATTAATTTGTGACCAGCTGGAAGGACAGAGGGACATGAAACTTGGTACATGGACTATAAATGACATCCAAATACTGCTCAAAAAATTTGGTCCCGATCGGCCACATGGGGGCGCTATAACAGAGTGTAAACCTTGAAAGGCTCTGCCCGCCGCACCACAAGTGCTATTGACTTGAAATTTTACACACACATTCTCCTGATAGTCCTCACAAAAAAAGCCTCTTGCACCATGAACGCTGCCCTTACAGAATTTTTGCTAATTTGAATAATGTTCAAAACAGTAAAATGAATAGGCGTTTGGAATATTTAATGCTATCAACACCAAACTTGGTATGAGGCATCGGGGGACTGAGCCGCTCATTCCTATTATAAATGAGCCAGATCGGACGAAAAACATGGCCGCCACGGACCAATGAATCTTTGCTGTGGGCGGAGCTTGGCGAATATCGGCTGTAAAACCTGAACCGTTTTTCCGATCGTCACAAAACTTGGTAAATATCATCAGAAGGGGACCAAGAACACACCCGCAAAAAGATTTTGAGATAGGTGGCCGGTTTGGGCCGGAACAGGTTAGAACCCGCCGATTGCCGCTTGCGGCTATATTTATTATTATTATTATTTTTTGTTGTCTGCCGCTTGAGCCTAAATTCCCGTGAGCTGGAATATGCCAGAAAGTCGGGGTTTGGACCATGGATTGGAAATGATGTGCATCAACTTTTATTAAAGTATGAGCCAAGTTGGCCACATGGTGGCGCTGTAATTAAGGCCCAAAGATGACTTTTTGGGGAGGCCACGCCCCCTCACACCATAAGTCTGATTGACTTGAAACTTGACACACAGGTCCAGCTCAATGTGCTCTACAAAAAAGCCTCAAGAACCCCTAAGCTCCGCCTAACTAGATTTTTTGCTAATTTGCATAATTTGAAAAACAGTAAAACGAATAGACTTTTGGCATATTTGTACCTATCAACACCAAACTTGGTATGAGGCATCAGGGGACTGAGCCACTCATTTCTATTAGAAATGAGCCAGATTGGTCAAACAACATGGCCGCCACGGACCAATGAATCTTTGCTGTGGGCGGAACTTAGAATTGATTGGCCATTACGCCCACACCCTTTGACCTATCATCACCAAACTTGGTGGGTAGGTCCACAATGA
>CM048930.1:40555925-40668425 GCA_026686955.1 Epinephelus cyanopodus | reverse complement strand
CTTACAAATATATTAAAAACTCATAAGGCTTTTTTTCATTTTATTATATATACACAAATTAATACACACTATTAAAGATAACAAAGCCTACATTAGACATGGACGGTGGGTGGACAGAGGTCCGATATGGCAGGAGACGCCAACCCGCCCGCCAACGTGCAAGGGACCAGAGGTATGGGGGGTCCTTCGGGTGGAAGGACCGTGCACCTCCCTTCCCTCGTAAGGGGAGAAGGGCTCAGTTCCCCTACCCTAACCCTGGGGGTTTTAACCCTAACACGATTCACTTTGTTAAGAAAAGTACATTTAAATTCATATTTGATCAGAGAAACTAAATAAATAACAATATGTAGTTCATAGTTATAGATTTAAGACAATTCATTTCATTTCAAACGCTCTAGGGATTAAACATATACTACAGGGTTAAAAAAAGCAAATTACGGCGACAAATGTTAAAAGCGAAACTAAAAACAGAGGGTATAAATAGGAGCGCATGGCAGTCAGGAGCTCATTCCAGCTCTGACTCTCGAAGGGGTAGCATCACTCTCTCAACAGCCAGAACTCATTTCAGCAGCTACCTTGTGTGCCTGACCTGAAGAAGACCCTTTAGGGGTCAAACGTCGTCTATAGGCACACTTTTTTGTTTCACATAATTAGATTTGGTTTTCTTTTTAAAAAACCAATTCAATTTTATAGGAATTGCTTTCCACATTTTGGGGAAGTATTTTGAGTTGTCTTTAAAAACAATTTTATTTACATTTTATTTAAAAAACAAATTAAAAACACACTAAAAATACTGTTTCCTCTCCCAAATTCAGGAGAGCGCTTTTGGTTCTTGTTTAAAAACAATTGAAATACGGTTTCCTCTCCTTAATCTTGAACAGCGTCTTTGGTTCACATTTATAAATACACAATACAGATAAAACATTTTGCTTTTATTTCATAAACAATACATAAAACACAAAATACATTACATATATAACAAAGCCAACAATAAAACTACATACAAGGGACAACGACATGGATGGTGGGTGGACTGAGGTCCGGTATGGCAAGAGGCGCCAACCCACCCGCCAAGGTAGAAGGACCAGGGGTATGGGGGGCCCTTTTGGAGGAAGGACAGTGCACCCCCCTTCCCCTATAAGGGGAGAAGGGCTCAGTTCCCCTATCCTGACCCTGACCCTTATTCTGCTTTTATGCCTAACCCTGATTAGGCCCCCTTACAGTTTTAGAGAACTGTACATTTACATTGAATTTACAATGGGGTTAAAAACTATTTATAAATACTAAAAGACCTCATTTATATGTAAACATTAAAATTCATAATATATTAAAAGCATAAAAATTGGGTTAATTCATTTTAATTGGCGAATATAGGGTTAAAATTGATAAGAGGAAGTTTTTAAGTTTTAGCGATAACTTAAAAAGACGAGAAATAGACGAGGGTAACAGAGGCTATAAATAGGGAGGAGCTACAGAGCCAGCTCATTTCTGCTCTGATGCTCGAAGGGGACACATCTCTCTTACAGCCAGATCACTGCCTTTTTTTCACAGCCAGCTTAGTGTGCCTGACCTGAAGAAGACCCATACCGGGTCGAAACGTCGTTGTTTTGAGGCACACCTTTTTTTCTCTTTTGACTCCTTTGAGTCCATTTAACATAATTTTATTTCATTTGTTTCTTTAAAACCAGTTTTTATTCTTTCCAATTCAGGAAAGCATTTTCAGTTTCTTTAAAAAAAACAATTTGTTTATTCTTTTTGAGGACAATTTCCTCTCCCAAATTGGAGAGCGCTTTTTGTTACATTTGAGGACAATTTCCTCTCCCAAATTGGAGAGCGCTTTTTGTTTTAACCTTTTAAAAATAATAATAATATATTAAAAACTCATAAGGCTTTTTTTCATTATATATACACAAATAAATACACACTATTAAGGATAACAAAGCCTACATTATAGACATGGACGGTGGGTGGACAGAGGTCCGGTATGGCAGGAGACGCCAACCCGCCCGCCAAGGTGCAAGGGGCCAGAGGTATGGGGGGTCCTTTGGGTGGAAGGACCGTGCACCTCCCTTCCCTCGCCAGGGGAGAAGGGTTCAGTTCCCCTATCCTAACCCATCACCACACTCGCATTTGCAACAAAAAATAGTTCTGTGCGAGCTAGGGCTGTAGCCAATATTCGAGTACTCGCTCGGCTTGGTCGGGCATCCGAGTGCCATTTCACCTACTTGGATACAAACACCCCCACCCCCCACCCCGCCGCCGCCGACAGACAGACAGACACACACACACACACACACACACCGCTCCCCCCGCTCGCACCTCGTACACTGCAGCGGTTGGTCGTGTCTTCAGACGGAGCGATGGCGTCAGCCAAGAGAAAGCTGACCTCAGCAGTGTGGGAACACTTTAAACTCAGTGATGATAAAACCAAGGCAGTGTGCCAGATTTGTGACGCACACCTTGCCTACTGCGGGAGCACGAAGACGTGCAGTTTATTGTGTTTCACCGGCGACGAGCTGTCATTACGCGCGACAATTACGCACGGCTGCGCGCTCTTTATAACTCACTGTGTGAACCTATGTTGCATAATAAAGATTTGCCCCCCTCAGTAACTTCATCCTAGCTCCTGAATTTTATGAATGGAGGGGAAAAGAGGAGACGCATTCCCCTGCAAAATGTATTTTATTGCAGTTATTTACCCGGTATTTGCAAAACAAAATCACTGAACTTAAGATTCTGTCACAAAACTATATTGTTACGGATCTTTGCACATGTTTAAGTGGGTGTATGGAAATCCTGGAGCTTTCTTAGTGGGTATACGTGACGTGATGAACGTCTCGACCTGTCATTTCGGATGGATTTTGATTGGCTGTCAGTGTTTCTATCGTTCATCAAATCGCTCTGAAAGTGATCCAAACGATATCGTCCACCACTATCGTTATCGTTTTTTTGGCTCTTTTAATTGCGAGTGATTTGAGGAAGGATCTATGAGGAAAAATATAACACTGTATGGACAACTGTTTCAGCTGTTTTATTAAAATAAAAAGTGTGTTATTATGAAAAAAGTGTGTTACTTTACTGTCTGATTTACGTGGCAGGCAGTTTCCCCTCTTAATTATAAGTGATCTAACAGGATGGCTGTCTTCGGCCGCTCCGCGCTCCTCGCCGCTCTCCTTCTACATGCGCTCCTTTACCTGTCAGGGGAGGAGGGTGGCTGGTTGCTTTTTATTTATTTATTTATTTATTTATTTATTTTATTTTGATCCCCCCTATGTTAATCACTTATTGATGCTGTTTTTGAAGTATGAATAAGTCAGTAATTTATTCCATTGAAATATCATTGATGTGTTATAGAAAAGTGATTTATCTTTTTATAAATGACAAAAGGCACATCTGCCTCATTTTCCCTGTGGTATCCTGATACTACTCAGAACCTTGATATTTTCACTGGTATCGTACCGTGGGTCCCAATTTTGGTACCGTGACAACACTAATCTGGAGGGGGTTCATCTGCAAAAACTAATGAAAAACTAAACAACGATATTCGGTACTCGGTATTCAGCCAAGTGTTTAATATTATTCGGCTTTGGCTTCGGCCACAGATTTTCATTTCGGTGCATCCCTATGTCAAAGTGACCTTGGGCAAGACACTGAACCCTGAATTGCTCCCAATGGGCTGAGGCGGTACCTTACATGGTAGCTGACCGCCTTTGGTGTGTGGGCGTGTGGGTGTGAGAACAGAGAGGACACTGACACTGTTTGATCGCTGCTTCTCCACGTGCCTGAATGAGAAGAGTCAGGTGCTTTGGGTGTTATGAAAAGCATTCTATAAATGCAATGAATTATTATAAATATTGAACTGTTGGTAAAATGTAAGGGACACTTGAAGGCAATATTTTACTTTCCCCCATGTAGTTCATGTCAAAGTAACAATGATTCTGTACCCCTGTGAGGAGTATTAAACTTCCCCCAATTGACTTAACATTTATTTCAGTAAAATTATGAAAGTTCCTCCCTCTTGACTGGAATCTGTTATTTTGTTTACAGGTTGGAACCAACATGCCAGAGTATCTCCGTGAAGCTGGGAAAAGAAGACCAGAACCATTCGTCCTAGTTCTAGGACAGGACAGTGCTATCTCTCAGGTGTTTTTTGTTTTCAACGGTGAGGCTCAGGAACAGAGGACATTGCTTGCGGCAGTTGATGTCTGCTTTAAGTCATTCTATGTTTACGACATCAATTACCCCAAGCAATGCTCCCCTACTTGGGAATTCCTACAGACCACCGTCTATGAGTTGCCAGGTGCAGAGTCTTCAGCAGTAAGGTTCCTGAGGACGACCATCAGTGCACTGTAGCTCATTAAAGGCTACCTGACTCAGGTGATAGGGTTGCCATGGGTCACCTTGGGGCGGGGGGGGGGGGTCATAAAACTGACTGAATAGTTTCTTAAGTTTAAGTGAGCCACTGATTCCAGTTTTGGTTGTAGTTTGTAGCGTTGCGTCTTGCTTAATACTGGGAGATGTTTCGAGTTGCTTGTCAGGTAGATACATGGCAAGCTTTAAAAAAAATAAATAAATCAACTCATAGGTCGTTTAAAACATGTTTTTGATCTCATTCACTGTCTTTTAATTGTAATTTTTGAATTTGCATTGAAATTAATTGTTCTAACCATCTCGTCTCACAATGTTTTGTCCACTGAAGTAGAAATTGTGTAATCAGTTTAATCTGTTTCCCAAATTGCAGGAAAATCACAGGTGTCATAAATAATTTTAAGGCTACAATTGATTCAGCTTGTGTCGATTGGGGTGTGTTTTACTATTTTGTCTGAATGTTGGACTATTTTGTATTTTACTATTTACAATTGTTTTTTAATTTAATTCCTTTAATCCTTAAATCTAAAAATGATGAATTCCTCTTATTGCCCCTTTGAGCAATTTTGTAGTTGTATTGTACTGTTTAAATATATTTGATATTCAATACAAACAATGTAAATAAGCAGTTTTTGTGTTTTCTGTTTATTGATTTAGAACTGAATCAGAAAAGCCCAGAAAAAGCATCAAATTACCCAGTGCTGGGTAAGAAATGCCCAGCATTGGGTAAAGAATTCCATAAATAACTAAATAACATTAACCCAACAAAAGGGTAAAAATAAACAAATGCTGGGTAAGAAATGCCCAGTATTGGGTAAAGAATTCCATAAATAACAATAAATAATATTAACCCAACAAAGGGTAAAAAGTGACCCACACCACTGGCTCAAAGTGACCCATTTTTGGGTAAAATAGGTCGACCCAGTATGTTGGGTCAAATTTGTAACCCAAGGGCCCTGAGTCCTTTTGACCCAGTGCCTAGTAGGTGATATAGTGACTACCCACTGGGTCACTGAAATTACCCAATTTGGGTGATTATTAACCCAGCAGTTTTTAGAGTGTATAGGGGGCCAGCATGGAAGGGAAGTCTGGAAGTTAAAGATGGACCGTGCACCAATCCTCTCTCCGGCTGGAGAGGGGAGTTCTTACCCCTCATTCCAAAATTTAGGAAAGCACTTTCAGTTCATCTTTTATTAAAAAAAACAATTTCATTTATGGTATTTTATTTAAAATCACATTAAAAAAACACACAAAATCCTCTCTAATTTGGAGAGCACTTTCAGTTGTAGGTTTTGTATTTCATTTCAGGATAAATAAATATATGAATATACAGAAAAAAATTTATTTTATTTCAGAACAAACAATATTATCACAACAATAAATATAACAAAGCCTACATTAATAGAAACAACTGTCAACATGGATGGTGGGTGAACGGATGGAGGTCCGTTATGGCAGGAGACGCCAGCCCACCCACCAAGGTGCAAGGGACCAGCGGTATGGGGGGGTCCTTCGGGTGGAAGGACCATGCACCTCCCTTCCCTCGCAAGGGGAGAAGGTTTCAGTTCCCCTATCCTAACCCAACATAGGGGGAGACTCTGTGTATATCCCTTCTTGCCTAACCCATGTCAAGTCATTACTCAGCAAAAACACCAACCTTCACTCTCACCTTTTTCTTTTTTCTTTTGAAACTTTGACCTGAACATTTTCGACAAACAGTCGACAGTTCAGTTTGTCTTCAGATCACTTATCTGTCTATTCACCTCTTTGTATGTGTGTGTGTGTGTGTGTGTGTGTGTGTGTGTGTGTCTGTCTGTGTGTCTGTCTGTGTGTGTGTGTGTGTTTGGGGGGGGGGCAGATGTTAAAAGTCGCCCTCATCCTGCTCCTCTCTCAGTTTTTGCAATTTGTCAAGTTCCATTTGCAGAAAACCACAAACATGAAGGTTTACCTGCTGCTGATGCTCCTGCTGCCAATACTCTCAGGTACCACAACACACACACACACACTCACTCTAACATTTAATCTGAATACATACTCACACTTACTCACACACACACACACACACACACACACACATACATCTTATCTATGCAGTAACACACACACTAACATCTCATCTGAACACTAACACATACACTCTAACATCTCATCTAATGTTTCTACAGATATATATAAGTGTAATTCTGTGATGAACTGATCAAATAGTGAGTCAAAGTACACAAAGAGCTGACAGGTCATATATCCTACAATATGAATCTGGTGCTGAGGGACTGGATGCTGCAGTAGCAGCGGTCTGACAGCACCATGACCAAAAGTTTTATCTCTTTCACACTGCCTGTTCAATCTGATGATATCATGTTGTTGTGCTGTCTGGTCATAAGGTGTTTAAAACTACAATCGTCACATGGGTGTCATCTTAAAGATACTATGAGGACAAACCCAGACTGCTGTCTGTATGAAACAGACCACCAACAGCACAGTTGTGACTTTGGACAATGTGTTATGTGTGCCACCCACCACTGGCAGATTTAAAAATTTGCTGTAGCAGTGACTCTCATTCCACCTGTGCACCTCCGCAGACCATACCAAACCTCCTGCATTTCAATTTACATTGTTTTTTGTTTGTTTGTTTTACCATTTACAAAGGTTTTTGTTTTGTTTGGTTTTTTTGGTTTATTACCATTTACAAGGGGGTTTTTCTGGGTTGTTTTTTTTTACCATTAGGGTTAGGTGTTTTTTAATCTGGTCTTCTGTTCTACTCTCATGTTCCAGTTTCCTGTACCAGTCTCATGTTCAGGTCTGCTGTTCTGGTCTCATATGTGTGAGGAAGATTCGATTCAATCAATCAATCAATCAATCAATCAATCAATCAATCAATCAGTTTTATTTATAAACCCCAATATCACAAATCACAGTTTGCGTCAGACAGCTTTACAGCATACAATGATGTCAGAGTCTGCTGATGAGCTGCAATACAACACTCAGACAGTAGATGTTAAATTTACTGGCCTTCGGAAAAATGTAGCTGTCAAAGAGTGTCAGTTAGAGCATTTGCTTCAGACCAGGATATGACACATATGACTTCCTTCTGTAATCTCACAAAATAACTAGAATATGTGCAGATCATAAAGTTTTTTGATCATTTATATGACACTACAATAAAAAAAAATGTATAAAGTTAATTCAAATGGATTCATTCTCTCAGTAACCTCATTTATTTAGTTGGTTATTTATTCAGATACATCTTAAATATTATTTTAATTTCTGTTGGAATGAAAAATAATGGACTTTCTCTTTTATATATTTGAGGACATATTTGAACCTTCATCAGTTCCTCATTTACAATATTTTGAAGATCATTAAGATTTTTATACGGTTATAAATCTATTTCATCATTGAATGAAACTCTGTGTAAAAAGTTAAAGACATCTATTTAATCATTAAGTTCCAGTGTGCAGGGGGCAGCCCTACACAGGACCCCTGAGAGGCGCCAGATTTCATACTTTTACTTTGAGATTTGTGACAACTTGCAAACATCTTGCTACCTCCCGTTCACACGTCTTCTTAACCACCTCACCACCTTGCCTCTGACATAATCACGTAAACGTTTTTTAAGGAACATACCTGTCCACACTGTCATAAACAGCTGACCTCTGGAACAGACTCGGGTGTTCATGTTCACACATTACAACTTTATCATCACTTATCTCAGCTTTCCCAATTCCCATGAAACAACTGCTCAGGTGCATCTCAGGTGTAACCTCATCAGGTGTATTTGTTTTGCAGCTCAGGCATCTAACATCCAGTGTTACGGTGAGGATTTCCTGTTGGTCAGGAACATGCTGCTGGACTGCGGTGGCCAACTCAAACAGGCCTGCTACACCAAAAGTAAGTCTTCTACCTGCAAATGCCCCCCTATGAAGCATATGCAGGTGTTTACCTCAGGCGTGTCTGTCAGCATTTGACTAGATTTACAACTGGATCTTTCTGAGAACACAATATGGAATTTCTTTTTTTTTTTTTTTTTTTTTTTTTAAATCTACTTTAAAATATTGTTGCTAATCTTTCCAGACACGTGTCAGCACTCTGATGATGCATTTCCTGTTTGTCTTTGCAGATAATGGAGAGAAAGGCTGCACTACCCTGGGGAACTGTCAGCTACCTGGCTGGACCTGCTGCTATACAGACGGCTGCAACAAATGAGCAAATCACAGCCCAAGCAATACTGATATCATGAAAGTACACAATGTGAAATAAAGTCTGGTACATTTCCCAGAATGCAGTTTGGTTTGATTCAGTGTGTAAACATGAACATTTAAAGTCCGTCAGTTTGTGGACTTTGAGTCGTATGTCTATGTCCCTGTCGACTCTACAAACAAACTTGGAAACATCTAGAGTTCAGTTATCAGGGACATTTTGATCACTCTGTGACAGTCAATCAGGCAGAGTCCATCTCAAGGGTTAATATTGACACTGACACTCACACACATCCAGAGTTCAGTTATCAGGAAAGATTCAATTTATTCGTCTGAACATTTATCAGATATGTACACTGAAATAATGAACTCACAAACATCCAGACTTAAATGTTCAGAGACTTTTGGTAATTCTGTGGGTTTCAATACAAAATTTTGTCTGAACAAAGTATCAGCTACTTACAGTATCAACAATAAAAGTACTCTCAGCTCTGTAGTTACAGTATCATTAGGGTTACAGGGAACTGTTTTGTGTTCACTTCATTGACTGTGACTTGTGGTTTCTATGGTAAATCAGTTGTAATCAGGTTTGTTCCTGTTGGCGTAAACAGTCGGCGTCAGAGCCACAGTGTGACACACTTGACACCCGTTGTTCAAACTTTACATTAATGAATGAAATCATAAAGAGGAAACCACAATATTCTTTGACCTGATTTGATTTAGATGAACAATACTGAAATCACTCACTGCTGTGAGCTGTGGAAAGACAGAGAAATAAAATTGATTAATACATTGCATCACAGTCATGCTTACAGTGTGCATTAAAATCACTTCATTCTTTCTCTAGTTTCTTAATTCTAACTCCAGTTTCCTTAAGGTCTTTTTTTTAATTGTCTGTCAAGCTCCACATCCTGTAGCTTTCTCTTTTCACACTAGAGCTTCACATCTACCAGCACTATCTTCTTCTGTAGATGACTTGCATATAGCTGTCTGACATTCTGTAAAACACAGATCTATCTGCACAGCAAATTTGGACACTGTGAATGTCCTTCAGGCAGTAGTCACTATATTTCCAGGCAGAATGTCAGGCTGGTCAGCATCTGTGTCATGCTACAAATATACACTGAACAAAATTATACACGCAACACTTTTGTTTTTGCTCCCATTTTTCATGAGCTGAACTCAAAGATCTAAAACATTTTCAATACACACACAACACACACAACATTTTTTTACAATGACATGAGGTATCTACCCTCATCTCTCTTGTGAGCATTTGCCCACTCAAGGCGGTTACGATGAACAACTGCAGTCAGGTCGGGACCCCGATGAGGACGACGAGCATGCAGATGAGTTTCCCTGACACGGTTTCTGACAGTTTGTGCAGAAATTCTTTGGTTATACAAACCAGTTGTTGCAGCAGCTGTCCGGGTGGATGTGGAGCTCCTGGGCTAGTGTGGTTACACCTGGTCTGCAGTTGTGAGGCCGGTTGGATGTACTGCCAAATTGTCTGAAACGTCTTTGGAGACAGTTTATGGTAGAGAAATGAACACTCAATTCACGGGCAACAGCTCTGGTGGACATTCCTGCAGTCAGCATGCCAATTGCACTCTCCCTCAAAACTTGCGACATCTGTGGCATTCTGCTGTGTGATAAAACTGAACATTTCAGAGTGGTCTTTTATTGTGGCCACCCTAAAGCACACCTGTGCAATAATCATGCTGTCTAATCAGCATCTTCATATGCCAGACCTGTGAGGTGGGATGGATTATCTTGGCAAAGGAGAAGTGCTCACTAACACAGATTTAGACAGATTTGTGAACAATATATGAGGGAAATGGTCTTTTGTGTGTATAGAAAATGTTTTAGATCTTTGAGTTCAGCTCATGAAAAATGGGAGCAAAAACAAAAGTGTTGCATTTATATTTTTTTTCAGTGTATTTTCTATGAGCACCACATCATTGACTTCTTATACATTATGAACTAAATTATTTCCACAAGAGTGTCAGGTTACCTCAAACCTTCTAGAGTCCAGAGACAGAGTCTCCTCCTTATCTGCTGCAGATGTGCCTTCACCCTGCACATTAAATAGGACTTGTATTGACCTAGTGTAAACTTGCAAGACATGTCAAGCATATGCCCTTAATGAATAACACTCACCGGATTATCTTCTGGTGGCTCCAGAAGAGTCAGTGTGTCACCTGACACTGCAAGACAATCCCAGGTCAGACAGTCCACATAAACTCACTGGTTGATTAATGAATGAATAAAATTGTTAATTCCATGGACAGTACACTGGAATAATGTACCTTGTATGATGAGGGCAGTTTCTCTGTGGGACAGAGTCCGTAGCTGTCGCCCGCTGTATCCGCTCCATCATCGGCCTGCCTTGGTTTTGATCAAGTGCAAGCTCTTCCAGTGGTGTGAAATTGGCTACTGGTGGATTGCAAAATATTCTAATACTTAATCTTGACCTGTTACCAGGTTCACTTTGAATTATTTATTTAGACATTTATTGATCAGAGACAAATGCATTAAACATTATTTCATATAAAATACAAAACAGATGTCATGCATACAAGTTTCTAGCTGAAGCTAATGGTTATCCAGTTGTATTTGTGATGTATGAGCATTAATTAAGAGAGGTTATATAAAGTCTTTAAAAGTAGATCAGGAGCCAGAGCCTTCAGCTATCAGGCTCCTCTCCTGTGGAATCATCTTCCTGTTACGGTCCGGGAGGCAGACACCGTCTCCACATTTAAGACTAGACTTAAGACTTTCCTCTTTGATAAAGCTTATAGTTAGGGCTGGCTCAGGCTTGACCTGTACCAGCCCCTAGTTAGGCTGACTTAGGCCTAGTCTGCCGGAGGACCACCTATAATGCACCGGGCATGCACCTTCTCTCTCTCTCTCTCTCTCTCTCTCTCTCTCTCGTATCCTATTACTGTATCTTGTTTACTCGGCCATTCTGGATGTCACTAACTCAGCTTCTTCTCCGGAGCCTTTGTGCTCCACTGTCTCTCAGGTTAACTCGTACTACAGCGGTGCCTGGATAGTGTGACGTGTGTGGTTGTGCTGCTGCCGTGGTCCTGCCAGATGCCTCCTGCTGCTGCTGCTGTTATCATTAGTCATTAGTCATACTTCTACTGTTATTATACACATATGATTATTATCACACATGTATACTGCCAGATACTAATATATACTTTCAACATATTGTACCACAGTAGCCAGAACTATAACGACAATATTATTACTTTCATGAATGTTGTTGTAAGATACTGTCATTACCGAGGATGTCATAAAGATTATTGTATTGTGTCATACAGATTACTGTTAATTTGTTATGCTGATCTGTTCTGTACGACATCTATTGCACGTCTCGCCGTACTGGAAGAGGGATCCCTCCTCAGTTGCTCTTCCTGAGCTTTCTACCATTTTTTTCCCCCGGTAAAGGGGTTTTTTTGGGGAGTTTTTCCTTATCCGCTGTGAGGGTCTAAAGGACAGAGGGATTTCATATGCTGTAAAGCCCTGTGAGGCAAATTGTATTTGTGATATTGGGCTTTATAAATAAAATTGATTGAAATTGATTGATTTAAGAGATTTGCCCAATGAATCAAGAATCGTCATGGTACATTTCCCAATTAATATTAACTCCCACTGCTCACCTTTAAGGCAAACTGTACAACTGTTAATTTCTATAAGGAACTTTGATTGTAATTATGACACATTCATTTGTCCAGCAAGTGTATATTTTTAGATTACTTATGCATTCAGTTGGTCCACAATTGTCTGCCAGGCATTTTCTCTCTGCTTAATAATTGCTGCTGTGTTTCCTTTATTAGTTATTATGTGTTTAATGTCCTCATAAGTCTCCATGATGACACGCTGCTCACTGGGCGAGAAGTAAGCTGCACGTATCCTCTCCATTGGTGCATCAGTGAAACTGTGATCGACCCACGTGGTCTATTTAAGAAAGCCCTGGACGTGCACTTACCTGAATAGGTCACACCTGCCTTGACATAGCCGCTCCTCCTCAACCTAGCTTGGTGTTCGAACAACCAATGAAGCCTGAATGGACTGATGAGACTTTATCTAGCCACGCTTTTCCACTTAATCTGGATTGCTTAATTCTACTTTCGAACAACGGGCCCCTGGTCAGCAGCTGTTGTTTACTTAATCACAGTTTCATTCATTCAGGTGATCCCACAGGTGTTTGATGTTGAGAGTTGGTGGGCGGAGTTACAAATGACCTTAGTCTCCAAAACAAAATAAAAAACAAAGTAACTTTTTTTTTTTTTTTTTTTTTACAAAAAGTTCAATTTCATCAAACTGAAAACAAAACAAACATAAGTTTTTTCCTGAAACTGTTTCTCAGGTGATCATGACAACACACCTGAATCCACTCACAGCCTCACATGATGGTGTCAGGTCATGTGATGATGTCAGGTCATGTGATGGCATCAGGTTACATTAAAGTGTCATTAAAACAAACTTTGTAAAATGTTTCAAACAGATCAACAGATTTATTAATCATTTATCAGAACCACCTGACTCACCTGTTCAGAGGTTGATCTAGATGTTTGTACAGACTCACATGAATGTCATCTCTGCACGAATCTAATTAACTACAACAGGAAACTGTTTAATCATCTGTATAAAAACCTTCAGCTGTGAAACTCATTCACACGTAAACTTTCATCTGAACATTAAATACTAAATCATGATCTTCATCAGTATATCAGAGAACCTCATACTGACGTCACATATTCATTGTCAGTGAGCTTTGTTTCAGTCAGCTCAAATGAGCTGAATAGCTGACTGTTGCCGTGATAACAGATAACCGGCGGAATGATGACAGTGCACAGCAAAGCTGGTCTTTTGTGTCAGAATATTCAGATTCTACAGCAGAGAGAACGAAGCGCCAAAGGAAGGGGCTGAGTGATAACAGGATAAGGTGGTGAAAAACATTTTGATACTGCCTTCATCCTCAGCTGCTCATCACTCAGCCGCCATGTTGGTTCTGCTGCAGGTCCTCCGAAATCAAGTAATGTCCACTGCCAACTGCCAGCCACCAACTGCTATCTGTAACGCACCGGCTGTGGAGAAGTTTGTCATAAAATTTCAACACGTCCAAACTGTGACTTTAATATTCAGGAATTATCCATCCTGGATTTGATCTGTTGACTTCTAAAACATTCGTTGTAAGAGTTCCAATAAGTATTAGTTCGTCTCACGTTGTAGTCGTGATCAATAATTACGAAATTAAAAAAAAGCATAAATGAAAAATTTAGGTCCTTTCTAGACATCATGAAGTCCGTCACTGTGACACAAAGATCCTCTGTGCTGCTCAACAAACACCTGACGGTACGGGTCTATGAAAAGACGTGACATAAAAACAGATTAAGATGAATAAGTTAAAGCTAATCAAAGTGTAAACAAAGATTCGTCCACTTAAGTGTCAGTTACGGTGAACGCGCAGATCAGTCAGACGTTATTTTCTACCTTTGTTAAAAATGTTTGAGACAAACTGATTCAGAACCAAATTCATCAGAAACAATCAGACAAAAAACAGCTGATCGTTATGAAATTCCTGCATTCAGTCCTTTCAACATCTCGTTCTGACTCTGAAAAACTCGGGACATGTTGACTTGTGACTTTCTCATGGCTGATGAATACAAACACAAACAGGGAGGAGACTGGTCGGTCTGAAAACATTTATTTGCATTTTTTTGTTGAAATCTTCAGTACAGTCTGTCGTCTGACAGGAATGCATGAGAGAAGACATGATTGGCTCAAAACAGTCACATGAACATGATCATCATCATCATCATGTGTATCAACGTCGTTACAGAACACTGTAAAATAAACAAACACTTTAATCCAGAAACTCCCATAACACCCCACCCCTCATGTAACCCTGCCCCACCCTGAACATTGAGGCACTCCCTCATCATTCAAGGAGTCCCTGACCATTCGGTGAGTCCCTGAACATCCAGACGAGTCCCTGAACATTCAGGGAGTCCCTGAATATTCAGTGAGTCCCTGAACATCCAGGCAAGTCCCTGAACATCCAGGCGAGTCCCTGAACTTTTGGCGAGTCCCTGAACATTCAGTGAGTCCCTGAACATCCAGGTGAATCCCTGAACATCCAGGCAAGTCCCTGAACATTCAGGTGAGTCCCTGAACTCTGTACAAGCCCTTCAGAGAGACAAACGTAGAAAAGATGAAGGTATTAAAGATGAGGAGTATTAAAAAAGGCAAAAACATTAATGACCCCCACCCCCCCACCCCACCCCCACCCCTGGAGTGACATCATCATGACATTCAGAAAACATTATGAACAGAAATGGTCCAGAAGAGACAAAAACAAACATCAGCAGTCATTCAGTGAGTCACTGAAAAGCAGCCAGTCAGAGGAGAGGACCTCATATGTTTCCTGCGTCCTCATTGGCTGAGAGATGTGAGTTTTGAATGTGAAGGGCGGCTGAGTATTTTTACAGTGTAGCTGAGGAGCTGCTGCCCTCTGGTGATGAACAGAAATATACACACAGATATCTGCAGTATATACAAACAGATCCTCCGTCAGACAGACGTCTCCGATCCACCGCTGATTATTAAAAACATCTGAGTCACAGTTTTCACTCTGGAGGTTCACTTCCTGTTTACATTCTGTTCACTTCCTGTTTACATCAGTGTGAGTCGACCTGGGAGACCGACCTGGTTCTGACAGATTTAAGACCTGAACAGGACCTGAGACAACAGGATGTTTCTGAGTAAAATGCATCTTGGGAGTCGTAGTTTAAAAGCTCTCTGGTTTGTAGTTCACATCTTCTTCATGTTTCACAATAAAAGCCTCCAGCATTCTGTCTCTTTCCTGGAGGGCTTTTATTGTGAAACATCTCTCAGGAATATGGAGGTTGGCAAGTTTACAAAATAAAAGCACAAGGAAGTCAAAATAAAACTTCTGGTTTCTGATTAAAGTCCATTTATAGATTATTTTTAATCAATAATTATTAAACTCATTATTTTAATTATTAATTCTTTTTAACTTCAATAGAACGTGATTGGTCTGTTCCTTTTTTCCCCTCCAAGTTACGTTAAAAAGAAAACATACTAAAAAACATTTAAGACTTACAGGTTCTGTCTGACCCCCGCGACACTTCCTGTTCAATTGCTCTGTTCTGATTGGAGGAGAGACAGGTGAGGCACAACTGTCACACCTGTCAGGTTTCATCCTGTCTCACCTGGTTCAGCTGTTCCTGTCCTCTGTTCTCTACTGCCCCCGAAGACAGACAGGCAGAACGCTCACCTGGACCAAGGTGAGACATTAAAACCAAATCCTGTTCAGGTGTGACAGGTGGGTGTCATGTAAAGGCTCCTCCTCCAGCTGTTGCTCAGGTAAATCTCCAGGTGTTTCAAACTGTGACATCACATTTGTTCAAACTGAAGGAAAGTTTATCTTAACAGCTGATTGATGAGAAGGTCAGTGTGACACCGCCGCCACAGGTTCGAGTTACACACACACACACACACACACACACACACACACACTTGTACTTCTACGCTTGTGAGGACCGTCACTGACATAATGCACGTCCAAACCCTAGAGACTAACATTAATGACATCACAATCACGAGAACTCTTGATTTGGCCAGGTGAGATGAAGAAACAGGAAACTGAGTGGCTCCTGTTAGGACGAACGGACGACCGTCAGCAGATCAATGTGATGCCAAAGAAAACACTTTTTTTTTTTTTTATGAACGTTTGTTCTGGATGGACATCAGAGAATTCACACAGTGACATCATCGCATTTCGTCTGTTTTCACTGCAAGCTGGACCCTGACCCATAAACTTAACGTTAACCTGACCTTCAAACCAAGTCCTGACACTTGTACAGACACTTAACATCCAACACAAAGTGAAGACAAAACGAAATGACCCCACTTTGTAAAGATGTCTTTACAAAGTACAAAACTCCTGGTCCTCACAAAGATAGCTGTACCAACACTCACACACACATACACTCTCTGTCTATGAGGGGGGGGTGAGGGGGGGCAGTCCCTCATCACTGGGCGTGGCCGTGTCGTCGCTCGGCTCCAGGCTGTCCTTCAGACTCACCGTGCTGTCTGAGGGGGGCGGAGTCGACTCGGAGCACGGTGGAGTTAACGCTGAGATGGGCGGGGCTAACTCTGTAGGGGGCGGGGTGTCTGGGGAGGGTTCTTGGGTCCCATTAGCCGTCGGAAGAGGGTTAGGTTCCTGGGTGGGCGTGGCTGCTGCATGGAGGGCTGGAGTGAAGGCAGAATCCACCCTGTGGGGGGCGGAGTTAGAGAGGAGGCCATCGCTGAGAGACAGCGAAGATTTTTCCACCAAACGCCACTGCATTATGCTGGTGTCCTTCCCTCCCGTTGAGATCAGGTGACTGTCGTTATACAGGAAGCTGACGTTGGTCACATGACTGCTGTGAGCGCTGTATTTATGGCTGGGAGCCTATGGACATACAGATTATTGATTATTGATTGATCTCTGGGCTCCAACAAGGCTCAGCCTGCTGCTACATTCACCACATGGAGCCAAGTGTGAAGACAACCCAGTGTACTATGAAGACAAGCAAGTGTCAGTGGTGCCCAGTATAAAGACAACCCAGTGTAACTGGATCCCAGCATGGACACAACCCAGTGTAACTGGAGCCCAGTATGAAGACAATCCAGTATAAATGGAGTCCAGTATGAAGACAGCCCAGTGTCACTCTAGCCCAGTATGAAGGCAATCCAGTATAATTTTATTTGCAGCACAATACATAAAGCACATACATCTACTCTATAGATACGATAACACACATTGATTACACAGACATATCATGCATAAATTACAACTATACACACAGAATAAATAATCTTAATTGTCTAGAATAAATAGTTTAAACAATAAATATTTGCCCTTGCTTAAGATGCACTGTTCATTGGTAATAATCCATATATCCCACACCTGCCCATGCCTTGTATAATTGTGTAATAGCCAAAGATTGCTAATATTGGGATGCCTGTATATTCACCCCAAAGGGAGAAACTTAAATTCCCCCGAGAGTGGGTGAGTATTATCCATGCAGACCTTGTCTGCCTTTTGGGTCAGCCTGGTCAGATAAAGATGGTACAGATCAGTCTGCTGCTTCCCAATGATCTTTCCACAATTTTTCCCAGTTTGTTTCTATGGGTGACCATACCAGCATACAATACAATAAGCAAGAATACTCTCAATAAAAGCCTTATAAAATAAAGTAAAAGTTTAGTTGTCAACGTTAAACAAAATTAGTTTCTAAAGGAACTACAGCTGCCGCTGACCAGGCCTGGAATTTCATCATTTTAGGGGCAAGGCCACGTGGCCTTTCATGTTGTCAATTTTTTGAGGGCGCAAAGGCCAAAAGCCAGGACAGCAAGTCCATAAAATAAAACAATGGTTTTAAGTCCACGTTCATAATGAATTTAAGGACTAAGGATGTTTAACTATCTGTGAAATGAATACATAAAACAAGCTCAAGTAATAATAATGAGTATAATAATTAATAATGTGATTAATTTCATAGTACTAATAAACCCAATGTGGGTTTTTTTTTTTTGTTTTTTAATATATTTTTTGGCCATTTTTAGCCTTTATTTGACAGGACAGACAAGCGTGAAGGGGGGAGAGAGAGAGAGAGGAAGTGACATGCAGCAAAAGGCCACAGGCTGGAGTTGAACCCAGGCCGCTGTGGCAATAGCCTTGTACAGTGCCTTGGAAAAGTATTCATACCCCTTGAACTTTTTCACATTTTGTGACCTTACAATCACAAACTTGAATGTATTTTGTTGAGATTTAATGTGATACACCAACACAAAGTAGCACATAATTGTGAAGTAGAACGAAAATGATAGACGGTTTTCAAAATTATATGTGAATATAAATTTGAAAAGTGTGGTGTGCATTTGTATTCAGCCCCCTGTACTCTGATACCCCTAAATACAATCCAGTGCAATCAATTGCCTTCAGAAGTCACCTAATTATTAAATAGAGTCCACCTGTGTGTAATTACTCCCAGTATAAATACATCAGTTCTGTGAAGCCCTCAGTGGTTTGTTAGAGAACACTAGTGAACAACAGCATCATGAAGACCAAGGAACTCACCAGACAGCGAACATCTCAAGGAGCACCGTTCAATCCATCATCCAAAAATGGAAAACGTACGGCACAACTGCAAACCTACCAAGACATGGCCGTCCACCTAAACTGACAGAGCAAGTGAGGACAGCACTAGTCAGAGAAGCAGCCAAGAGGCCCATGGTCACTCTGGAGGAGCTGCAGAAATCCACAGCTCAGGTGGGAGAATCTGTCCACAGGACAACTTTAAGTCATGCCCTCCACAAATCTGGCCTTTATGGAAGGGTGGCAAGAAGAAAGCCATTGTTGAAAGAAAGGCATAAGAAGTCCCATTTCCAGTTTGCCACAAGCCATGTACGGGACACCACAAACATGTGGAAGAAGGTGCTTTGGTCAGATGAGACCAAAGTTGAACTTTTTGGCCTAAATGCAAAGTGTTATGTGTGGCACAAAACTAACACTGCTCATCACCCTGAACACACCATCCCGTCTGTGAAACCTGGTGATGGCAACATCATGCTGTGAGGATGCTTTTCTTCATCAGGGACAGGGAAGCTGGTCAGAGTTGATGGGAAGATGGATGGAGCTCAATTATCGTTCAAAGTTACCACTGCGCTCTGACCCTCCTGGTGCGTAGTCCAAATAAATATCCAGAAAGAACAAAAATAGTTTGAGGATCGCACACAGATATGTCCGTCAGCAGATAAAAAGTATTTAATGAAGCCTTTCAAGCCTTTTTTAAGGACAAAGCGATTTTGGCCGTCCGGCCTTCGTCAGGGTGAGTGGGATGGATGGAGCTAAATACAGGGCAATCCTGGAAGAAAACCCGTTGGAGGCTGCAAAAGACTTGAGACTGGGAAGGAGAATCATCTTCCTCCAAGACAATGACCCTAAACATAAAGCAAGAGCTACAATGGAATGGTTTAGATCAAAGAATATTCATGTGTTAGAATGGCCCAGTCAAAGTCCAGACTTAAATCCCATTGAGCATCTGTGGCAAGACTTGAAAATTGCTGTTCACAGACGCTCTCCTTCCAATCTGGCTGAGTTTGAGCTATATTGCAAAGAAGAGTGGGCAAAAATTTCAGTGTCTAGATGTTAGGGGTGGGCAATATATATCATTAATGATAATATTGTCATTGTTATTTTAACAATGTGCAAATTTACGTTATTGAGTATGCAAATGACTTCACAAAAACAACTGAAAACACGTTTTAACCAGGCTGAAACCCCAAACATTCACTGAACAAGAGTTATGTAACTTGCATGCAGCAGCACGCCGCAGTACGCCTACGTGGTCACATCATCTCTCACTGGCACCTTTCCGGCAGGTTAGCCTGCTGCTAAACAAACTATTAGTGACACAACATGGCAACACCGCCCGCGGATGCTCCAGCAGCTTCGGAAGATGTGGGTCAACTAAGGTCATGCTGTATTGTGTTGCAGGGGAACAATTAACGGGTTACTCAAGTACCTAAGGCCTACCTGGTTCATGAGTGGTTTACGGTTATGCCAATAAATAACTGAGCATGGTGTCAGAAGTAATGTCAGACGCGAGCGACAGTACTAGTGACTTAGTCTGCATATAGCCACATGCAAAAGTGTCTAGTTGTAGGTTGGGAAAGTTCGCAGTACCAGAAGACCATCTCCGGAGCTACCTAGCCTAGCCACAGTTAGCTAAACGAAGCAGCAACATGGCACAGTTTCAAGTCTCCACGCTGGAAAAGTACACCTTCAAGGCTGAAGACTGGCCTAAATGGATTAAACGCTTCGACAGATTCCGCATTGCTTTGGAATTGGAGACACAAGTACAAGAGAATCGCAGGAATGTGATCTTTGAGAGAGCAAAGTTTAATCAGCGGCATCAAGAAACAGGTGAGACGGCCGACAGTTTCATTACAGCGCTGTACTGCCTGGCGGAGCACTGCAGTTACGGGGCTCTGCATGATGAGATGGTGAGGGACAGGCTTGTGGTGAGTCTGGGGAACAAACGCCTATCTGAACAGTTGCACATGGACCCGGAATTGACGCTACAAAAGGCCGTCACCAGAGTCAAACAGAGCGAGCAGGTAAAAAAGCAGCAAGAAATGTTAAGAACATTTTTACTTTAAAACATTGTGTCCATTAATATCATCCATGAGAAACAATTAATGAGCTATTACTCAGGCTGTTAAAAACACATATTTAAAAGAATGTATTCTAATTATCCTTATCGTCAAAATCCCCCAAAATACCAAGATATTATTTTTTGTCCATATCGCACACCCCTACTACATGTGCAAAGCTAGTAGAGACATACCCCAAAAGACTTGCAGCTGTAATTACAGCGAAAGGTGGCTCTGCACACCACATTTTATTAGATTTTTATTTGCTTAAAATTTTTAAACTATGTATCATTTCTGTTCCACTTTACAATTATGTGTTGTCGATGTGTTGGTCGATCACATAAAATCTCAATAAAAAACATTTAAGTTTGTGGTTGTAAGGTGGAAAAATGTGAATACGTTCAAGGGGTATGAATACTTTTCCAAGGCACTGTACATGGAGCGCCAGCTCTACCACTAAGCCATCAACATCCCTCCAATGTGTTTTAAACTCAGTGGGTCTCATTCATGAAAAGTGAGTAAATCTGTGTGTAGATTTGCACATAAAAGCCTACTCCACTAAAAACCTACTCCAGATTCAGGAACGCCGCGGGAAACTCAGATTTGATCGTAAACACGTGTGTATGATCATGAATGTCAATCCATCGTAAAGTGACAGTGCGCTCCCGGTAATCAGCAATTAGCATAAATCCCTGCCCATGAATAGCCAATGACCACCATATAAGGAGGTGTAGGTGCATCCTGTCGACCTGTCATAGTGCAAAGAAGGAAAAAGAGAGAGACATTTTTGGGGGGTTTTCGGAAGCAGAGATCGAAATAATTTTGGGTGGACTTAAGAAAAAACATTTTATTTTCTTCAGTTAGTAGTGGTGTGACCGGGACAGGCAAAGCGAAGGCCTGGAGGGAGGTAACAGATGCTGTTAATGTTGTGTCCGTAGTACAAAGAACCATGTCAGAGGTGAAGCGTAAATGGTTTGATATGAAACTGGAGGCAAAGAAACACATAAGCACACACACAAAAATACAGCAGCCACAGGAGGAGGAGGCTCACAGTCCCAACTATCTGCTGACGAGCGCATCGCTGGCATAATTGGGGAGACCTCTCTGTCAGGAATTATTCCTGACGGAGACAGCGACATGCCTCGACTGGAGTCAACATCAAACCCAGATGGTAAGGTGTTGTATCATAATACATTCTGAAAATCATCATTGACAGCGTAGTGGTCACCAAACAAAGAGAAGATTCATTTGTGGGGTTTTGAATGAAGTGGAAACGAGAAACCAGAGATGTTTTGAGCGTAATGGATAAACTCTAAATCAGTGATGGCTGTCGGAATGTAGAGCTATTTAACATTTATTTTAACAAATGATAAGGGTAACATATAGCCTACAGCAGTTTGTATGCATCGTCTTCAAATTATTTGAATCTTAATAGCCTAAAGCTCTGTTTTCTGTTTTATACAACATAATTTAAACATTTTCAAATCAGATTTATTCATTCAAATGATAAAAAAAGCCACAAAAAAATAAACGTGTTGTCTCAAATAATTCTTTCAACTGGTGCGTGCTCCTTCGTAGCTCCACCACCTGCTGCCCCTGCTGGGCTGCTGAACCCAGGCACCGAGGCCGAAGAGGCTGTGATCCGGCTGTCCTTATGGATATTTTTATTGTCGTCATTCAACATGTAGAAAGAACGTGTAATCTACTGAGTCGATTTATATAGATAATTCACAATCATGAACCTGGATTACGTGTTTCAAAGGCATCTGTGTATTGTGTACATAACAGAGCGCAATACGAGTTAAAATTTTGATTTCCAATAGTGACAAGCAATATTTATGTGCTTTACTAAATTTACACAAGCACTACGAGTGGTCAGGAGCAGGAGTAGATTTTGTTAGTAGCTACGAAAAGATCGGAGCTACTAAAATATTGATGAATGCGGACATGCACGTAAATTTCCGTCTGCCAACAGTTTACACACAAATTCCTTCTGCTCACGTTTCATGAATGAGACCCAGTGTGTTTTAAATGTAGAACAATCAGGTTCATGGATTTATAAGCAAACAATCTTAAATAGTAGGCCTAAATATTTTTTGAGTGTACATGATAAACTGATTTACTGAACAAGACTGGCTTACAATTATTTTTGATGTTTTGTTTGATAGCTAACAAACAAGCTACAGCAGGGCTGTTCAATTACTGTTTCAACTGGGCCGCATTTCAAAACCAGATCATCATCATCCAGCCACCAGTCCACGCTCAATATTTGGTCCGGACAGGGACTCGAACAGGCTACCCTCCGGTTCCCAACCCAAGTCCCTATGGACTGAGCTACTCCTGCCCGACAGTAAATCCTTCTGGACAGACTTCGGAATCTGGACAGACTTCGGAATTTCATTCAGCCAAGTATCAAGAGAAGGCGAGGACACAAGCTTCCCTATACTCATGCAAGTAACGAGTGTTTGCTCGTGACTCGTTTGCTTTCCTTTTGATGGATTGTGCGTTTGATCAAATTATGGTTGGAAGCGGAACTTTTGCTGTTTTCCTCATTCTGAGTCTCTGCCTCAGCCCACCCCGTTTTCCTCACTTTTTCTTGCCTCCCATATCTTTAAATGCCCTTATAATCTCCGTAGGTATATTCAGATCAGTAACACTCCAATCCTTTGCGTAGATGTTAAGTTCAAAGAGAAAATCTCTACTGTAGCGAATGTCGAAGTCTGACTTCCAATTTGCTGGCTCACCCACTACATTGATTATAAGCAAAGTAAGTCTGAATATTAGACCGAATTCCCATATCCAACACATGTTGGCTCTTCCCAAGCCTTAGCTAAATTCCACTGATGATTAGTGCGGAAAATAAGACGATCACACAAGATAGACTTAACAAAACAATCAAACAGACAGACCATGCTATTGGTCGCCACTGTGTGGCGCATATAGTGTGTGTGTCTGTGTGTGTGTGTGTGTGTGTGTGTGTGTGTGTGTGTGTGTCTGTGTGTGTGTGTGTGTGTGTGTGTCTCACCTTGGGGGTGGAGCATGGGTAAGCAAACAGGTGAACTTTACAGAAGTCATCTGCCAGAGCAATCACCTTCCTGTTGTGAGATCTCATCAGAGCGTTGATGTCAGTGCCGTCTGAACCCTCGGGCCACACACCTGCAATCACACAAACACACACACACACACACACAAAGACACAGATGGACAGATGTATGGAGAATGTGTACCAAGTGTACCAGGAGTACCAAGTGCACAATGTGTACCAAGTGTACTATGTGTACCAGTGGCACCAAATGTACTATGTGTAACAAGTGTACTATGTGTACCAAGTGTACCAGGAGTATCAACTGCACTATGTGTACTATGTGTACCAGTAGTACCAAATGTACTATGTGTAACAAGTGTACTATGTGTACCAAGTGTACCAGGAGTACCAACTGCACTATGTGTACTATGTGTACCAGTAGTACCAAATGTACTATGTGTAACAAGTGTACTATGTGTACCAAGTGTACCAGGAGTACCAACTGCACTATGTACTATGTGTACCAGTAGTACCAAATGTACTATGTGTAACAAGTGTACTATTTGTACCAAGTGTACCAGGAGTACCAACTGCACTATGTGTACTATATGTACCAGTAGTACCAAATGTACTATGTGTACCACTAGTACCAAATGTACTATGTGTACCAAGTGTACCAGGAGTACCAACTGCACTATGTGTACTATGTGTACCAGTAGTACCAAATGTACTATGTGTAAGAAGTGTACTATTTGTACCAAGTGTACCAGGAATACCAACTGCACTATGTGTACTACGTGTACCAGTAGTACCAAATGTACTATGTGTAACAAGTGTACTATGTGTACCAAGTGTACCAGGAGTACCAACTGCACTATGTGTACTATATGTACCAGTAGTACCAAATGTACTATGTGTAACAAGTGTACTATTTGTACCAAGTGTACCAGGAATACCAACTGCACTATGTGTACTACGTGTACCAGTAGTACCAAATGTACTATGTGTAACAAGTGTACTATGTGTACCAAGTGTACCAGGAGTACCACCTGCACTATGTGTACTATATGTACCAGTAGTACCAAATGTACTATGTGTAACAAGTGTACTATGTGTACCAAGTGTACCAGGAGGACCAACTGCACTATGTGTACCAGGAGTAACAAATGTACTACGTGTAACAAGTGTACTATGTGTACCAACTGCACTATGCGTACTATGTGTACCAGGAGTGCCACATGTACTATGTGTAACAAGTGTACCAAGTGTACCAGGAGTACCAACTGCACTATGTGTACTATGTGTACCAAGTGTACCAGGAGGACCATTTGCACTATGTGTACCAAGTGTACCAGGAGTACCAAGTGTACTATGTGTACCAAGTGTACTAACCAAACACGTGGTATCCCAGTACGCAGGTGTAGGTTGCCCAGTCGATGTCTTTACACTCTGAACGATTTCTGATCAGTTTACAGCCGTTTGGAACGTCCCCTAAAAAAACTCTACTGTTAATACACAACACTGCGGAAGTACAACTACAAAGTACTACATTCATGATGTATCAGAGTTCTTTAAGTACACAATACTATATTACTAATGTATCAGAGTACTCTGTGAACAGTACTACATTCATGATGTATCAGGGTTCTTACACAATACTACATTGCTAATGTATCAGAGTACTCTCAGTGAACAGTACATTACAAATGTATCAGAGTACTTAAGTACACAGTACTACATCAGTGATGTATCAGAGTACTATAAGTAGGGATGTCACGATACCAGAAATTTAGTAGTCGATGCCGATACCATTGAAATTACACGATTCTCGATACCATTTCGATACCACAGTACAAATAAAAATTATAAATAAATCCCATGTACTTAAACATACACTTGTTTATTACAAATGAACAACAAATAACAACATAGAACAATTGGCAAGTAGCTTTTAAGTATTAAACAATAGAATAAACAATAAAATAAAATACTGTGCATGTACTATAGGCTAGCCTTCAAGTATGAAACAATAAAATACTGTGCATCACAGGGCATGTAGCATTCAAGTATAAAAAATAATTATACTGTCCTTATTTACCAACCAGTTGCAGCATGAAGCCTTCTTCAAGTATAAAACAATAAAATATTGTGCATCACAGGGCATGTAGCATTCAAGTACACAAAAAATAACTATACTGTCCTTATTTACCAACCAGTTGCAGCATGAAGCCTTCTTCAAGTATTAAACAATAAAATAAAACACTGTGCATCACAGGGCATGTAGCATTCAAGTATACAAAAAATAACTACTTGATCCTTGCAGTCATTAGATATGGGCAACAATGATAACACGGGATTTCAAATGCACTCACCTTGAATTCTTTATATAAGTCCGGATGTCGATCTTTCAGATGCTTTGCGAGGTTGGATGTGTTCCCCCCTTTCGTCTTAAAACGGCTACGACATCTTTTGCAAACCGGCATTTGAGGATCAACTATTGATCCATGGTCATCAACCTCGAATCCAAAGACCTCCATACGCGACTTTTTGCGTTTTTCTTCTCAACTAAGGGGTTAGCTGTCGCTGCAATCGAAAACAAAGCAGGCGTGCCTGCCTCTGCCATGTTGCATTCATCAACTGTTGTTACTATTTTCCTTCGCACAGGTAGCAGTGATCACGTGATCAACCGCTTCGTGGGTTGCTTGCCAGATAATCGCATTACACCCCCAAATTAACAAATTACAATACAAATTGTATTAATTAACACCCCCAATTTTTAATTATTATTATTGTTTCATTAATTTACACCCCCAAAAACACAAAAAGCAGCGTCCAGATCTGCTGCCTCGGTACCACCGATACTTCGGGTATTGCAGAAAAGGCAGTACCGTCATATTTTCAGAATTTTGGCATCGACTTGGTACCGAAGTATCGGTTCTCGTTACAACCCTAACTATAAGTACACAATATTACATTACTGACATATCAGAGTACTCACAGTAGAGGATCTCGTAGTCTCCAGAGTTGGACATGATGAAGTTGTTGTCAGGTGACCAGTCCAGGTGTGTGATGTAGCTGGAATGTCCCTGTGGAAACATTCAGGTAACTCATGAACATACTTGAACATCATCTTCATCAGCTGAACATCATTATATCAAATCCTAGAGAGCTCATGAAACCAGATTAACCCGCCAGAGCACTGCACCCTGAGAACGCAGGGTTCCCCATGGTTGCTAAAGAAGAGCCAGAGCCTTCAGCTATCAGGCCCCTCCTCTGTGGAAACGAGTCTGGGAGGCAGACACCATCTCCACATTAAAGACTAGACTGAAGACTTTCCTTTTTGATAAAGTTTATAGTAGGGCATTAACGACTTTGATTTTTTTTCACATTGACTTATTTGTCAATAAAGTCGAAGTCGAGTTGACACATCATTGGATGACGTCATCATATTGACACAGCGGAGGAAATTGAAGTATCTCCACACATGTGATGTGTGTCTGTGAAGGCCCGAACATACGAATGTATGCAGAACGGACTCTGCGGACGTCCACAAGCCCTTTGCGTGCAAAGCTCAAGGCCCGAACATACTTGGGCGTACTATAAGCGGAGCGGACTCCGCGAGGAATGTCCGCAGTCATTCGGGCTTTCACAGTCAAGCGCACTTCCGTGTTGTAGTTCCCTGTAAAAATGTCTGTGAAAAATCCCCTGATGTGAAAAATACAGGGCGCACAGGGCTTGCGAACGTCCGCTTTGAGTCCGTGCGGACCTCCGCGGACTCCGCTCCGCGCACCAGTGACTACCCGGCATGTATTTTTCACATCGGAGGATTTTTCACGGACATTTTTTACAGGAAGCTACAACGCGGAAGTGCGCTCGACTATGGAAGCCCGAATGATTGAATGATTGAATGAATGACAATGAATGACATTCCTCGCGGAGTCTGCTCCGCTTATAGTATGCCCGAGTATGTTCACTTAGTCAAGGATAAAGTATCAGCGTAAGCACACACACACACACACACACAGAGGGAAAAAACAATTTTCAGGACAGGTTCTTATAGTTCAGGACATGTTCTTATAGTTAGGACTGGCTCTTGTAGTCAGGACTGATTCTTATAGTTAGGACTGACTCTTATAGTTAGGACTGACTCTTATAGTTAGGACCACTTCTTATAGTTAGGACTGGCTCTTGTAGTTAGGACTAATTCTTATAGTTAGGACTGGCTCTTATAGTTAGGACTGGCTCTTGTAGTTAGGACTGGCTCTTATAGTTAGGACTGACTCTTATAGTTAGGACCACTTCTTATAGTTAGGACTGGCTCTTATAGTTAGGACTGGCTCTTATAGTTAGGACTGGCTCTTGTAGTTAGGACTGGCTCTTGAAGTTTAGCATGACGCCTAATAAACTAATATCACGTGCACAGCACAGTATGGGATGACGCTTAATAAAATAATAATAACATCTCCGCAGTATTCCCGGCTTGATCACTCTTGTCCGCCATTACGACAATTGACTTGTCCCGGTCAAGGGCGCATTGCATTGTGGGAAACAGTAGGCGAGGTAGACTGGTCTGATGCATACTGTGGAATTTTTCCAAATCAGTATGACATCCGGGTATTTTTTGCATACTGCAGATTTTGCTTTTGTTTCCATACTGCATACTACGTACTACATTTTGCCAATATTAGTACATACTTCTAGTACAGTATGCGGTTTTGGATACAGCTCGAGTCTCAGTCGTTGTCTGGTCTGTGGCAGCGAATTGATTGTACCGCACATGTGCAGCTCTCCACAGAGATGAGGAGAAAGTCACATGACTCGTCATCAGCTGATTCGTGGACGCAGGTACATAAACAGGAAGTTACATCGTGTGCTGCTTCAGCCTCACAGTCATGTCTATTGACAGTTTATTTATAGCACAACATGAAGAGTTCAGTAACTTCCTGTTGACAGTTACACATGTACAGCTGGGACACATTGGACACTGATGGCAGGTGAGACGGGATCGACAGACGGAGAGAAGATGCCTCGGCTTTCTGGCTTTTCATTGGTGAAGATAAAACTTTGCTTCAGTTTCCTTGGTCAGTTCTGAGAGAAGGAATCCACCACTCCTCCGCTCTTCACTCTACTGGTAAGTCTGATGTAGTCTGATAAATACATGGCAACATCTGAAATGATGTGACGACGCCCAGCTTGAGACCCACCGTCCTGACCGATGGTCAGATGTCTCAGAATGACACAACAATAAAACACAGACTCACCGTGCACTTCCCATAGCGGCTGTACTTGCGTCCTCGCTCTGAGACGGTGTAGAGGTAAATAAAGTTATCATGAGATCCAACGGCCAACAGGCTGCCATCTGCAGACACACAGAGAGGAGGATTCTGGGTAATGCAGTTCACGTCTCTCACAACGTCTTCATGGAAACAGTCCTGCTGTTTGTTCATTAACAGAAACATCACACATGACGTCACCCACCGAAGGAGAAGCGCATCACTGACAGCTGCTCGTTCCCATCAGTGTGGATCGCCACCAGGTCGGTCGTCTCAGCGTCCAGGACGTACCACCTGAGACAGAGGCACCAGTCAGAGACACCAGTTACCGACAGAGAGACCAATTAGAGACAAAGACCAGTTAGAGACGGAGACACCAGTTAGAGACAAAGACCAGTTAGAGACACCAGTTGGACAGACAGAGACAGAGACACCAGTTGGACAGTCGGAGACAGAGACACCAGTTAGACAGACAGAGACAGCAGTTAGAGACACCAGTTGGAAAGACGGAGACAGAGACACCAGTTGGAAAGACAGAGACAGAGACACCAGTTGGAAAGACAGAGACAGAGACAGGTGTGTACTGACTTTCCTGAGTGTGTTCCTATGGCAACGACGGCTCCGCTGGGATGGAAGTCGGCACAGTGTCCATGTTCCTGAGAGACAGAGCTGTCAATCACCTCTCAAACAACCAATCAGCTTTCTTCAAGTGCTGACAGCTGTCGACAACAATGATGACATCTGGACATTTTTAATTGGGTACTATAAACGCCTCTCTTCCTTCTCTGCTCTGATTGGCTGCCTGTTTTCAGGAGGGCGGGGCTTCACAAAGAATCAATCTAAGACAAATCGATCTGTTAAGCCATAAACATGCTGAGTAAACAGACGGATGTTTACAGATGTTTATATTTACTTTAGTCACAAACACGTTTAGTAAACAGACAGATGTTTACAGATAAATGTTTATATTTACTTTAGTCACAAACACATTTAGTAAACAGACGGATGTTTACAGATAAATGTTTATATTTACTTGAGTCACAAACACATTTAGTAAACAGACGGATGTTTACAGATGTTTATATTTACTTTAGTCCCTACACACATTTAGTAAACAGACGGATGTTTACAGATAAATGTTTATATTTACTTTATTCACAAACACATTTAGTAAACAGACGGATGCTTGCAGATAAATGTTTATGTTTACTTGAGTCACAAACACATTTAGTAAACAGACGGATGTTTACAGATAAATGTTTATATTTACTTTAGTCACAAACACATTTAGTAAACAGACGGATGCTTACAGATAAATGTTTATATTTACTTTAGTCACAAACACATTTAGTAAACAGACGGATGCTTACAGATAAATGTTTATATTTACTTGAGTCACAAACACATTTAATAAACAGACGGATGTTTACAGATGTTTATATTTACTTTAGTCCCTACACACATTTAGTAAAGAGACGGATGTTAACAGATAAATGTTTATATTTACTTTAGTCACAAACATATTTAGTAAACAGACGGATGCTTGCAGATAAATGTTTATGTTTACTTTAGTCACAAACACATTTAGTAAACAGACGGATGCTTGCAGATAAATGTTTATGTTTACTTGAGTCACAAACACATTTAGTAAACAGACGGATGTTTACAGATAAATGTTTATATTTACTTTAGTCACAAACACATTTAGTAAACAGACGGATGCTTACAGATAAATGTTTATATTTACTTTAGTCACAAACACATTTAGTAAACAGACGGATGCTTACAGATAAATGTTTATATTTACTTGAGTCACAAACACATTTAATAAACAGACGGATGTTTACAGATGTTTATATTTACTTTAATCCCTACACACATTTAGTAAAGAGACGGATGTTAACAGATAAATGTTTATATTTACTTTAGTCACAAACATATTTAGTAAACAGACGGATGCTTGCAGATAAATGTTTATGTTTACTTTAGTCACAAACACATTTAGTAAACAGACGGATGCTTGCAGATAAATGTTTATGTTTACTTGAGTCACAAACACATTTAGTAAACAGACGGATGTTTACAGATAAATGTTTATATTTACTTTAGTCACAAACACATTTAGTAAACAGACGGATGCTTACAGATAAATGTTTATATTTACTTGAGTCACAAACACATTTAGTAAACAGACGGATGTTTACAGATGTTTATATTTACTTTAGTCCCTACACACATTTAGTAAACAGACGGATGTTTACAGATAAATGTTTATATTTACTTTAGTCACAAACATATTTAGTAAACAGACGGATGCTTGCAGATAAATGTTTATGTTTACTTGAGTCACAAACACATTTAGTAAACAGACGGATGTTTACAGATAAATGTTTATATTTACTTTAGTCACAAACACATTTAGTAAACAGACGGATGCTTACAGATAAATGTTTATATTTACTTTAGTCACAAACACATTTAGTAAACGGATGTTTACAGATAAATTTTTATTTTTACTTTAATCACAAACACATTTAGTAAACAGACGGATGTTTACAGATAAATGTGTTTATATATTTATAAAATACATTCTAGTGTTTAATAACACTGATGTTTTTCTTTCAGCTGTCACTCAGGATCATGATCAATGAAAATATTGATAGATATGGAAATAAAACAATGATGATTATGATGGTGATGATGACACTGACCTCCAACGTTCTGCTCCACTGCAGACTATGATCTTCTGAGCTCCAAACACAGACCAGCCGGTCCTGAGCGCATGTCAGGAACAACCCTCTTGATGGGTGACACGCCAAACCCCACAGCTCGTCTGTGTGACCCTTGACACATCACAAGAAAGAGAAGTTGAGATCCTGAAGACATCATCACATCACTGAGACCCTAAACATATTGTACCACAACAGCTAGAATTATAATTATAATATTATTACTTTCATTAATGTTGTTGTAAGCTACTGTCATTACCGTCTGTCCTGCATCTCTCTCTATCTCTCTTTCTGTCTCATTGTGTCATACGGATTACTGCTGTGAGACCCTAAACACATCACCGCTTTAGTGAGACTATGGATACCATCACTGCTTGACTGAGACCCTGAACACATCACTGCTTTACTGAAACCCTGAACACATAACCTCTTTACTGAGACCCTGAACACATCACCACTGTACTGAGACCCTGAACACATAACCACTGTACTGAGACCCTGAACACATAACCACTGTACTGAGACCCTGAACACATCACTGCTTTACTGAAACCCTGAACACATAACCACATCCAATCCTCATTGGGTCGATGAGTTTGGATTCAGTCCTCAGTGAGTCGATGATTTTGGATCCAGTCCTCAGTGGACACATCCACTCCGCTGAGCACCCACGGTACACACTCGACCTGTTAAATAGCCTGTAACCATAACAACTGTGTGACACAAATTCAGTGCTTTAGTAATTATATAATGTCGGGCTCGGTCAGGTTCGGACACAAATATGCAGCCCGTGACTCACTCTAATGGAAGTGCACGCAACGTTGTTGTTTTTTTTTACGATCTAGGAACCATTTGCAGGAACTGCTACTCCAAATGTGATGGAACCAGTTCCGGAACCAGAACTTTGGACCCGGTTCCAAAAAAGAACCGGATCCGGATCCCAACCCTAGCCCTGTCTGAGTCGTATCAAATGATGGCGTCATGATGACATGGTGATGATGTTGTAAAGTCTCACCTGGACCTCCACCAGGAAGCCGTCGTTGAAGGTTCCTCTCAGGATGAAGTTACGAGACGTCCCAACTAGAAACTCCTCCCCCTTCCCCTCAGACACTGCTCTGATGGTTCCGTACTGATCCGGGACCTGTGAACACACCATCAGCCATGTGACCTGGGTGATGTGTGTGTGTATCACAGTGTGTATCTGTATGTGTGTGTGTGTGTGTGTGTGTGTGTGTGCAGTACCTCGATGTCCCTCTCCACTCGCAGCTCATGGTCCCACAGGATGATTTTTCGATCTTTTCCTCCTCCGGTCAGCAAAGTGCCACTCCTCATCTCACATAGACAGAACACGCTGCCCTCGTGACCTTTGACCTGCCGACAGATCTGAAACGCTGTGCGCGCACACACACACACACACACACACACACACACACACACACACAAGTGTATTGACAGAGTAAATGAAAACGACCTTCATGAACATTTCAGTCCGTGTTCATACGTGTCATTATAAACTCTGTGTGCGTACATACATGTCATTATAAACTCTGTGTTCATGTGTCATTATAAACTCTGTGTTCATGTGTCATTATAAACTGTGTGTGTGTGTGTGTGTGTGTGTTCATACGTGTCATTATAAACTGTGTGAGTTCATACGTGTCATTATAAAATGTGTTCATTCATGTCATAAAATCTGTGTGCGTTCATACGTGCCATTATAAACTCTGTGTTCATACGTGTCATTATAAATTCTGTGTTCATACGTGTCATAAATTCTGTGTGTTCATATGTGTCAGAAATTCTATGTGATCATATGTGTCATTATAAACTCTGTGTGTTAATACGTGTCATCATAAACTCTGTGACGGATTGCATAAGATGATGATAAATAACTTATAATGGGGTGTGTGTAAAGTCAGTGTGTATGTGTGTGTGTGTGTGTGTGTGTGCTGATGAATCAGCTCTGCTGATGTCACTTCGTGCAGCAGCCAGCAGGAGGCAGCAGATCACACAGAAAACATGTTTCCTCTGACTTCCTGTTTGAGCAGATGTGCTGCTGGAGTCAGACCTGATCCGACCCACTCTTCACTGTCTGTACGTGTTTCTGTCCGACGCCGAGACATCGAGCAAAACGTGAAAATGACCAGTCTGAAACTGTGGTGTTGACAAAATGCATCTGTGTTCACTGATGAACTTTGACCTCACTGCACAACTTAAGTAGAAAACATTTAACTGTTGGCACTGCTCCTCTGTAAACCAGTTTAACCACACTAAAACCATCAGTGAAACACACAAACACACACACACACACCTACACCTCACAATGTTGAACTGACCTAAGGTCAGAATCAGAATCAGGATCAGTCAGACAAACAGTCAAAGGTTCGTCTGTGGTTTTGTTTCTGTGATTTCAGAAGTCTGTTTAAAGAAGCTCAGCTGGTGAATCTGTCACGACACAACATCACTGTGGTGCACAGCCAGATACACACACAGAAGGTCACTGTGTTTAAGGTCACAGCGTAACAGGAAGTGATTGTGAATCAGTCTTAGCTGCTTTGGTGCAAATCACAGAGACGACAGGAACAATGGAGAGACAAACAGGAAGTGATTTTACATGTGGTGTCCACAGAGGGCTGCTCTCTGCTGATCCTTCCTGACTGTTTCTTCCCTAGTTTGGTCTTCTGCTAGTGTCATAGTCTCTAATGGTAACATGAGGCTGTACCCTGAAGCCCAATCAGGTTTCACAGGGGGTCCAGACCCTTCAGAATGAAGGTTTGCTGTGTCTCCACAGTCTCAGGAGGACAGTGCCTGTCCTCATGTGCCCAGAGAGTGTAGGGTTAGGGTTAGCACCTATGGGACGTTATGTATTGGTGCATCCACCACAAACTGTCCAGGAGTTCACTGATGTCCTGATCCAGGTCTGGAATGAGATCCCCCAGGACATCATCTTCTACCTCATCAGGAGCCCCGATGTTGTCAGGAGGACATACAGGCAGGCGGGGTTCGAACACACTACTGAGTCATAATCCAATCCTCACTGGGTCAATGATTTTGGATCCAGTCCTCAGTGAGTCGTTGATTTTGGATCCAGTCCTCAGTGAGTCTTTGATTTTGGATCCAGTCCTCAGTGAGTCGATGATTTTGGATCTGGTTCTCAATGAGTCAATGATTTTGGATCCAGTCCTCAGTGGGTCTTTGACTTTGGATCCAGTCCTCAGTGGGTCTTTGATTTTAGATCTGGTCCTCAGCAGGGGGGTTAGGGTTACTGATGTCATTCGTTCTTCAGGATCTGATGATATAACTTTTTCCTTCATGTTTCTGAGCAGAGTGTTTGACAGATACTTGCTATGTTTGCCCCGCCCCCTTCTCACCTCTGGGTCCCTTGCCGGTGGGAGTCTCAGCAGAACTCCTGGTCCAGACCAGCAGGACTCCTCCGGAGTCTCCCGTCAGAATGTCTCCAGTACTCAGGAAAGCCAGACACTGGACAAACTTTGGCTTCTCATATTTCTGTAAACACAAACAATTAACAGAGTAAGAGTTAGACCTGGGAGGTATTACAGAAAGCAGGTTTAGTGACTCTGAGTGTGTTAATCCTGAAATGAGGGAAACTCTGAGCGTGTTAACCCTGAGATGAGGGAAACTCTGAGTGTGTTAACTCTGAGATGAGGGAAACTCTGGGTTTTCACTTCCAGACAGAGAGGTAAGTCAAACTCTGAGTCAATCACCATGGCAACTGACTCTGTCAACCTAACCTGCTCGCTGGCAGGTTTTCTATAAGAAACCCTGAGTTCACCCTGTCTCCTCCCTGCTGCCGAGCCTGAAGCAAGCTGGCAGACACACATAGGTTGTTTGTATGTAGGCAGAATTAATTGACAATACTTTATGCTGAGAGAGGATCTTCAGACCCCGTTTAGATGTTCTGTCTTTCCCCACTGAATATCTGTTTGAACCGTTTTTCATTAGACTCAATCATTTACCAGCCACACATATCAAATCTGACACACCACAGACCTGCGCTCTCATCAGAGCAAATGGGTTTGTTTTTTTAATGGTCCTCCTCTCTTGTCCCCTCCGCCTGTTTTGGCCACACTTTGGCAGTGGGCAGCCCTCTTCTGCTTCATGTCCACCTTAATGTCGGACCACTTCTTTTTTAATTCTGTGTGTGTACGCTTTTCTGACCCCACAGCATTGACAGCTTCACACACACTCTCCCACTCACTCCTCTTGCATTTTGTAATGATGCCAGAGGACAGCGTGCCAAAAGGTACATTTTTGCGCACCTCCACTTCAGTGAGCAGCGTCTCCACTTAAGTGAGTAGCGTCTCCACTTCAGTGAGTAGTGTCTCCAATTCGCATTCTGTTAAGTTTTTCTTTTTTCTCATCTTACTCATTCTTTTGTTTTAGTTTTCTGCTCATGCAGACAGAGGAATCTCAGGTGCAGGTCCATTTAAATATGATTTGCATATTTAAATAGAGGAGGGGTCAGGTACTCCAACATGTGTGCTCAATTCCACGTTGATTGGTATGTACAAAGGGCATGTACTTGGATTCATGCCTACGCACAGATTTAAGCGTACGCCATGTTTCAGTTGGAAATCCACGCAAGTCTTTGTACATGAGGCCCCAGGACTGCAGAGGTAGACCAAGGCTACAAAACAGTACTGCAGAAGTAGACCAAGGCTACAGACAAAGCTCTATTAAAAACTTGTCTTATTTTGAAACTGGTAAACATCTGACCATCTACAGTTCAAATTAAAACCAGCTCAGAACTTTTATAACTCAAACATGGAACTGTAAAAGTCTCAGAAAATCATTTCTGTTTCACGTTTGAGTCCTGAACGCCAAATCATCTGAAAACAAGTGGAGAATCTATCTGTCTGTTGGTCAACCATCATTTTCTGCTGTTGTAAAACAGCAATATGACTGACCACACTTTATTTTTAGATCTGCACACCAACGGCTGCACAGACGAGTACAAGCACTCACACTACATGTGCGCAGGTCATGAAAATGACAACTGTGTTGGTCTGAGACTAGTTATGACTGTTGTGCTGCATTGCTTTTGGTCAGGTGTCAAGTAGATTTAGGGTTAACTATGAGAAGAGCGATGTTTCCTGTAGGTTGAGCTTTAGGGTTCGGGGGTTTTTCTGTGACTGATGGACTGGATGTGTCCTGCTGGATCTGAAACAATCTGACAAAACTTCAGCTGCAGGTTTTTAGGTTTTTATAATCAGAATAATATGAGTGTGAAACTTTTAATCTGAAGGTCTGGTCCTTTGTGTTCAGCCGGGTGGAGCTTCCTGTTTGTCCGCAGATCAAATTCCTCACATTCACTTTATTTCAGTTCCTCCGAACCTCATTTATCTTCATTTTAACCCTTCACAGTCTTTACTGAACAGAGGAGACTGTTAAGTATTCTACATGATCAGTTCTGATCTGTAGTTTCTGTCAGCATGATGATTTTATGCTTCTACTTAAAAGAATTAACAAAAATCTACGACGGCATCGATTGGCTTCACTTCGAGAACACAACAGTTCTGAACATGAAATACAAAAGTTACAGTCCTAAAATGTTTCTCTATCACTCAGGCGAGTCGAAATCTACGAGAGAATAAAATCTGAGACACGTGTTTTCAACAGATCAGAAGATATTAAAACAATTTAAAAAGGTCGATTTCTCAAAATAATTATGAAGTCCACTCATGGTGAAAATGGGAAGATGATCTTCATTTGACTTAATCAATGACACTCAGTCACAGTTTACTCTAAAACCTCCATGTTGTCACTATGTGCTGATGTCTGATAACGTCCAGATGATGGAGACAATAAAGTTTGAAGTTCATGAACTAAGAGTTGGTTCCCGATGTAAAACAGAATTGATACATTTCAAGAGATGTTTGGGATTAATTGATTCTCCTATAAAAAGTAACCACAAACATCGGCGAGAGCAATAAACAAACAGTAAATAATAAATAAGAAGAGACAGTAAGAAAAATAAACTACATAGTCTTTTTACTGTTTTCTCTATGAAAACAAAAATGTCTAACGAAAATCAAAAGACGCGTCCTCACCCCAAAGATTCCCTGTTTACGAGCCAGCGAGTTCCCATTCCAGGTCCAGAAGAAGATGTGGGACTTCCCACAGGTGACGATGGTGTTGGGGTCGGTAGGGTGGAACTCAACGGCCAGTACGACCTCATTAGTGGTCTGAAACACACCAGTTACAAACCTTTAGACATTGATGATATCAGGTGTTCTGTACACAGGTGTAGGACAGTGACTGCCAACCTTGATCTCAGCGATCTTTGACTTCTTCTGCCAATCCCAAACTGTCAACATGTGGTCGTTACAGTCGTCAATGACACTTAGGTGCTGACCAGAGTCCTTACAGAGAGACAGACAGAGGGACATAATGTGAGACAGACATTTTAAGACCTTCAGCAGAGTCTGACCAGTGTGGTCTACAAGGACTACAGTTCCCATGTTGCACCTGGCTGATACTCACAGCTTTGGAGAAAGCCAGGGAGCCCACACCTCGCTCAAATGTTCCCAAACCGACGACCTGCAGAGTGGACAGACTGACGCTGTCCCAGATACGAACGTGAGGCTGTATCGCCTGAACACAGCAACAGAGAGAACAGCGATGTGAATACTTCACTTTTTGTTTATTGTTTACAAAACAGTTTTAATTTTTCAAAAGTCAGGTGTGATTCAGTTTGAGTCTCCTGTTCGTCCTCACCCGTCCATCTTTGTCCACTCCTGCAATCTGTCCTGTAGCAATCCGGATCTTATCAGGATGGATGGCCAGACTGATGGACAGAGACAGAGAGATGATGTCAAAGAGCACAGAGCAGCCAATCAGAGCACAGCATATGATTCATATGCCTGCGTGTTCTCACCACTTGACACAGTCGGTGTGTCCGAGGTAATGTCGCTGAGTTCGTTCCTCATAGTTAAACAAGGCAACAACGGAGGCGATGAAGTAAACAATCTCTCCGGTTGGAAGAAGGTAAACATTCGCTCTGCAGTCTCTGCCACGGTAACCGTACCTGCAGGAAGTCAAGGAAGCACCTGGAGAACAGCAAGAGATCTACCAACGTTCTACTCTATATCTACTGATGGTCAACTCTAAATCTACTCTACATCTATTGACATTCTACTGTACTCTACTGTACTGAGAATCTACCAGTGATCTACTGAGGCTCTCCTGGTTCTCAGTTCTGGCTCCTTCAGTCTTGATGTTTCTCATCATCGTCAGTAACACAGAGTTTTATTTCTGTATGCAGACGACGATCGCTTTCTGTACGTTGATCGTCTCAGTTTCCAGATCAACGTCTCATGTTACCGAACGTCGTCCTGCAGCCGTCGTCCTGAGACACAGACAGGTTTTATGTTTCTGGATGTTTGTATCTTAACACATGAAAATTACTGTATCCTGGCATTAAGAACAAAAACTTTAAATTCCACAAGTGAACTTTTTCAACAACTGAACTACGTTATTTCATTTGATTATTATCGATCAATGTTATTATTGTGTTTAGATGTATTAAATGTTTCCAGGGTGAAGGATACACCCATTCCAGCTTCAGTCTTTCTGAAGGAAGTTCTGTCCGAACATCGTCGTAGTTCTCCACGTCTGAAGGGATGAACATGGTAATCGGTCGCCCACGCATAAACATCTTAATGTGGTTCCCCTCTGAAACACAAAAACACCAAAACAAGATTCAGTGTGAAATAAATGTTTCACCAAAGTAAAATATCACTGCTGCTGATTTTAAAACTTTTTTTTTTTTTTTTTTTTTTTTTTTTCCCCCCCCTGGTAAAGGGGTTTTTTTGGGGAGTTTTTCCTTATCCACTGTGAGGGTCCAAAGGACAGAGGGATGTCGTATGCTGTAAAGCCCTGTGAGGCAAATTGTATTTGTGATATTGGGCTTTATAAATAAAATTGATTGATTGATTTAATTGAATTGAATTTCTGATATCGTTTGAGACATATTGGTAAAAACCAAGATGGCCGATGCGAAATTTACTGTTAAAGTACTATTTTCAAAGAATGACTCCATCACCACATGTTGTCGATGTGACATCATCACAGCTCATATCTGCACGCTGTAGTCCAGTGACATACATCACTCAGCACTTAGTCACATTTTATCGCTCTGATTGGCTTGAGGTCTGTCTGCCCAGAGGCGTTTCTGTCTGCAGCCGCTGATCACACCTCAGGACCTTTGCACCTTTGTGGTCATGTTGCACCTCTCTGTTGATGTTTCATAAACAGTATCTGCAACCTTAATAAGACTGAACTAGACTCAATGAGCAGAGAACCAAAACTGACTGGTATCAGTCTGTTGGACAGGGGCTCTGGGCCCGGGACCTAACGAGGGGACACTTCTTCAAGAGGGGACATTTCTTCAGTTGGGGACACTTCTTCAGGAGGGGACACTTCTTCAGGAGAGGACATTTCTTCAAGAGGAGACACTTCTTCAGGTGGGGACACTTCTTCAGGAGAGGCCACTTCCTCAGCAATCCATTTGTTTTAGTTTGGTTGTATGTGTTGCGTTCGACTTCACTGATCATGATGCGTTTGTTAATAGATTACAGAACTGGGTCTGGTATCTATGGTTCTGACAGTTCTGCTCAGACTGACCTGGCATGGTTCATAAAAAACAAGAACATTATCTGTGCTTTCTGAGGCTCCTTTGGTGGATCTATGCTGACGACACGCAGTTTTACTTCTCAGTTAAACCAAAGAACCTCAATGACCTCATCACCCCTCATGTCGACATGAGGGGTGTTAGATACTGGACGTCTAAAAATGTCCTTAATCTTCATTCAGACTAAACCGACTTCCCAGTTATTGACTGCAGTACTGCCTGAAAAAGACCACCTGCTTCACGAAGGTCAGTCAGTTTATTCGCCCCTCTACTCCCAATCTCAAGACTGTCTCTGAGAATCTTCTGATCCTGTTTGACTGACACCAGAACCCTGAATGTCTCATTAGAACTTTGAACGTCTCATTAGAACTCTGAACTTCTCATTGGAACTTTGAACGTCTCTTTAGAACCCTCCCTCAGTCGTGTTTCATCAGGTGACAAATTCAAACCGATTCTATCAGCAAAGAACCACAAAGAACCCGATCCTCACCTCCCTTCATCGACGTGAAGGACAGGTGAAGGACAGTTGAGGACAGGTGAAGGACAGATGAAGGACAGGTGAGTACTGGTGAGGGACATGTGAAGGGACAGGTGAAGGACAGGTGAGGACATGTGAAGACAGATGAAGGACAGGAGTACAGGTGAGGGACAAATGAAGAACAAGTGAGGGACAGGTGAGGACAGGTAAAGGACAGGTGAGGACAGGTGAGAATAGGTGAGGACAGGTGAGGCACAGGTGATGACAGGTGAAGGACAGGTGAAGGGCAGGTGATGATAGGTGAGTACAGGGGAATGCAGGTGAAGGACAGGTGAGTACAGGTGGAGCACATGTAAGGATGGGGGAGGACAGGTGAGGGACACATGAAGGACAGGTGGAGGACAGGTGGAGGACAGGTGAGGGACAGGAGAGGGGCAGGTGAGGTGAGGACAGGTAATAACCATGTTGTTTACCTCCATAAATTCACTCGTGTTAAACAACCTGTCAATCAATGACCTGTCAGTCAATGTCGGCGCCATGGTAGCATATGATCAGAGGCCTTATATTTAGGTGGTGGGTGGTGCTTATGCTTTATTGGTCCTTTTATAAATTTTCTCACCTGGAAGGTGAATACATTTTGAGTTCCACCTGTGTTAACCTTATATGGAGGTAAACAAAAGCAGGGGGCGGAGCCGCAGACAGGTGTGACATCACCTGATCAGTCTGAAGGAGAGAGAGCAGGTGGGTGAGCAAGGCTGACAATGTAAAGCAGAGAAAGAGAGAGAGAGAGAGAGAGAGAGAGAGAGAGATGTGATTGGCCCAGAAACAGGAAGTGCTCATTCTGCGCCTGTTAGCATGTAAGCTCGCTCTGATGATTCATTAGGACTCACCTGCTTGGCTGTTTTTCTCTCGTGTTGACATTTTGGCTGGTTTGAGACAAAGACATCATCAACAACAACAACGTAAACAACAACACAAACAACAACAACACAAACAACATCATGGCGTCTTCTGAGTCACTACAGGAGAGACTGAGTCTGAGCTAGCAAAGATTCCTGCTGAGTCTGACTTCCTTTTGGCTGTTACACATGGTGGTGATGATGATGATGATGATGATGATGATGAGTGTGGTATATTCATGAAGATGAAGATAAAAAACATGTTTACCTTGACTGACGACCACGTCTTTGTGTCTGAAAGGAGACAGAAAAAAAAACTTCAGAAGATTCAAAAAGCCTGATCAATCAATCAACTAATCGATCAATCAACCAATTAATCAATCAGTTAAGTGTCTCTCAGCAGCAGTTTAACGAACCTGAGAAATTAAAACATACACTAAAATTAAAGAAACAATAAAAACACAGCAGAGAGTACTGATCGTATTTCATTGGTTTCTTTTGTTTGAATGTGATGATGTCATTTCTGACAATTCATTTCCTGATGCATTCGTGGGGTTAGGGTGAGGGGTTAGTTAGGAGGAAGCAGGGACGGTCGGTATCTTCGTCTCTGCAGTTGAACAATAAAGTTTTTTCTTTATATTGAGTGAAGTTTTCTGTTCGCACCGATCAGCTGTTCTGATCACAGCTTCATCGATCAATCAGTATCAGACGGTCACTGAAATTGGACCTGTGGACATATGGCCCTCCCTGAGAGGGAGGACAGACAAGTCTGCTAAAGACACAAAGGACGAATCTGAGTGCGTCTCTGTATAAAAACCTTTATGTCCTGACGTCTTTGAGAAAAAACAGAAACAACTGTAAGCGATGCATTGAAACTGACCATAACGAACTGTCCAATCACAGCTGATCAAAGTCCCGTCAGACGACCACAAACAAACCGTCCAGTCACAGCTGATTCAAGTCCCATCAGGTGACCACGAACAAACCGACCAATCACAGCTGATCAAAGACCCGTCAGGTGACCACGAACAAACCGACCAATCACAGCTGATCAAAGACCCGTCAGGTGACCACGAACAAACCGACCAATCACAGCTGATCAAAGTCCCGTCAGGTGACTGCAAACTAACCGTCTAATCACAGCTGATCAAAGTCCCATCAGGTGACCACAAACTAACCGTCTAATCACAGCTGATCAAAGTCCCATCAGGTGACTGCAAACTAACCGTCTAATCACAGCTGCTCAAAGTCCTGTTAGGTGATGACAAACTAACCGTCCAATCACAGCTACTCAAAGTCCCGTCAGGTGACAACAAACTAATTGTCTAATCACAGCTAATCAAAGTCCCGTCAGGTGACTGCAAACTAACCAACCAATCACAGCTAATCAAAGTCCCGTCAGGTGACAACAAACTAACCGACCAATCACAGCTGCTCAAAGTCCCGTTAGGTGATGACAAACTAACCGTCTAATCACAGCTGCTCAAAGTCCCGTCAGGTGACAACAAACTAACCCACCAATCACAGCTGCTCAAAGTCCCGTTAGGTGACAACAAACTAACCGACCAATCACAGCTGCTCAAAGTCCTGTTAGGTGATGACAAACTAACCGTCTAATCACAGCTGCTCAAAGTCCCGTCAGGTGACCGCAAACTAACCGAACAATCACAGCTGCTCAAAGTCCCGTTAGGTGATGACAAACTAACCGTATAATCACAGCTGCTCAAAGTCCCGTCAGGTGACCGCAAACTAACCGACCAATCACAGCTGCTCAAAGTTCCGTTAGGTGATGACAAACTAACCGACCAATCACAGGTGCTCAAAGTCCCGTCAGGTGACCGCAAACTAACCGACCAATCACAGCTGCTCCAAGTCCCGTTAGGTGACTATGAACTAACCGACCAATCACAGCTGATCAAAGTCCAGTCAGATGACCATAAAAACAAACTGACCAATCACAGCTGAGTTTGATTTTGTGCCATCAGTCACTCTGAAACATAAGAACACACTGACGGTGACTGATCAATGCGTTTTTAGTTACTGATTGACAGAACATCTGATCTGATTTATTGATCCACAGAATCTGATTTACTGTCATCAAATCTTTGACATCACAATAACCTGATCAAACACACGCATATATGTACATGTGTGTGTGCAGTACATTTACCTGTCCGGACACCTGATCACAGTATGTATGTCTATGTACGTGAATATGCATAACTGTCTGTGTGTGTGTGTGTGTGTGTGTGTGTGTGTGTGTGTGTGTGTGTACCTATCTGCGTTCTTCACCACCTTGGCGAGCAGTTTGGACGTGGACGCAGCTTTGACCAGTTTGTTCCTGGTGTCCTCAGACGTGTCCCAGGTGCTGCTCTGAGAACGCTCCATACCTGAGGAACGCTTCACACTGGGACCCCTGATAATGTCACACAGAGACTCTGTCAGTACACAGGAGGAGGAGGAGGAGGAGGAGCAGCAGGAAGAGACAGGTGGAGGAGGCGAAAGAGTAGGAAGAGACAGGAGGAGGATATCGCTGAGCTTCATCTTCATTTCTCCTCAGATCACTTTAATGTTTTTAATTAATTAGTGATCAGAATGTTTACCACTTTAATCAATAAACAAATTGTTTTCTTTTTCTGTTGATGGATTCAACATCCTGAGAATGAATAAATAAACAAACACTCTGAGGTCTGATGACAAACAATAACTGTAAACAACCTGTAAGTGTTGTCTGATCAAAACGATCTTCAGATGATGAAGATTAAAAACCCAACTGTTTTTGACCTTCAGAGACACTCAGCGGTGTTAGTGAGGAGAAAGAGGAGCAGGAGGAGGAGGAGCGGGAGGAAGGGGAGGAGAACAAGGAGAAGGGGGAGCAGGAGGAGGAACAGTCCTCAGGTGAAGCTGGGGGAACAGGTCAGTCCATTTGATAAACAACAGCCCAGCCTGAACTTTCTACAGCAAGAATTTAGAGTTAGGAGGCTCCAGGACCTCCAGGAGGATCAAGGAGGCCTCAGGAAATCCAGTAAGAGCAGAGGAGGTCTGCAGGAGGAGGAGCAGATCCTTAGGAGCGGCTGGGAGAAGAAAACATTAGTAGTCTTGATCAAACACACAGTCAGTACAGAAGGTCTCAAGGAGAGTCCAGGACCTCCAGGAGAGTCCAGGACCTCTCAGAGGATTCGGGACCTCCAGGAGAGTCCAGGACCTCTCAAAGGATCCAGGACCTCCAAGAGATTCCAGGACCTCTCAAAGGATCCAGGACTTCCAGGCGGCCCCAAGACCTCCAGCTCCTGAGGAGCCACAGTCCTGCTTGTATTCACACCTGAGGAGCTGCAACAGGTGCATTCAGCCAATCAGGAGCACATGAGCTGGTCATGTGACTCAGGTGTGGGCGGAGCAGAAAGGGACTGTGGCTCCTCAGGGGCAGGGTTAGCATCCACTGACAGGGTGATGTCAGAGCAGCAGCAGCAGGAAGTGAGGTCAGTTGCAGCCGACAGATCACATAGTGAAAACCTTTTGAGAGGTGCGTGGCCTTTACTGCTGTCGGCGGACTGGACCAGTCTCTGCTGCTGGGGGATCGGGGGGGTCTGGGGAGGGTGGGGGGAAGAAGGAGAGGGGGACAGGTCCTTTGGACGAGGAGGTTCCTCGTGTTCCTGGATCTCCTCCATCTGAGACCGTTGACTGCTGACCTCCTTCTTCCTGTCCGTTCCGCTACAGACAGAACCAGGACCATCAGAGACCACAAACTACCCAGGCTCTACTGAGGGGCTGTCCACACCAACCCGGGTATTTAAAAAAAACTGACTCTTTGCTCATGGTTTGGCCTTTCATCCACATGTGACCGCAGTTTTGGGCCCCTGTAACCGGACTTATTTATAACCGGAGTCTCGTCTCCATTGTATGACGTCACAGTGTGCGACGTAAACAGAAAGCAGCTGTGTTATTACCTGATCCAGTGTGTGTGAGGATGGGCCTAAACAAAATACTGCTGCTATTTAGCAGCATATCAGCACTTTGTGGCTGTATCATTATGGACGTCGAAACTATTTTCTGGGGGGGGTATTTGTTGGGAGGGGCGGGGGAAGCACGCACACTTATCAATGATTCAATGATTAAGGATTTGATTTGAAGTTGAAAGACTGCGCTCCTGACTCAGGGCTTTCATGCATTTCCAAAAGTGGACCTTCTTTCATGTTGACCTCCTGATGAAGATTTTAAGCTCGCTCGGCACAGAGATACATTTATTTATAGTAAACACATTTTATAGTGAGCAGCATACATATGTCCCCTACAAAGACGGACACAATCAGAAAGGAAACAGAGGCTGTGCATTGATCCTTTTGTCCCTGTCTGCAGGGATGCATGATGGGGTCAAACGGATCATGTGCATAATTAACCACAAAACAAGCAAATACTTAATCTTAATGACATATAACCCTCATTATGCTTCAGCTGAATCCTCTAAGCAAATGACCATGTTGAATTGAAATTAGTTTATTACGTTAAATGGCCAAACTTGTATGAAATTGCTCCAAGGCGTTAAACCAATCTTTGTGCATAATCACACAGCCTGATATGCCCTGCAAACACAGTGGGGCTATTTTCTGAAAGCACAGAGCAAAGAAATGTCTGCTGTCAGCAGGAGTGGGGATTTCAGCACCACGGACAGCACGCGTAAAAAAGACTTGACAAGCGTCTCCTTTAAACGTGTTTGCTGCTGCTTGAGAAATTATACATAATAAATGAAGATTGACATATTTTCAATAAAAAACAATGAGTTGAACGTTCATTTCAAGCTAACAACGAATTTTCGAATTGTGCGAGTGCGGCCGGGGAGCAGGTGGCAGTGTTTGATGCAGAAATCTCGATATGGACTTGGAAATCAATTTTGGAGTGGGGGTGTTTCAGAATGGAGGGCTGTCCCCTGTTGGGACATTGTGCATGCACAGCCCTTCACCACCTGGGTCCCAAAAAAACCCAAATGTTTTATTACATAATCATGCTGCCATGTTGCGGCATTCATTAAGATCCTACATTTCTGTCATTCAAATAACAAGAATTGCGGTTTAATACTCTTAATTATAACAGCCAACTTATTGGAAAATGTTGGATTTTCATTGGGCTCGGGCCCATAATTACAGTGAATTGGACAGGCCGGCTGGTCCCGGACATAATGTGCACGGGCTCGGGCCGAGTTGGGCTGTTTTTTTTTTTAGCCCAATCTAAGCTGTATTAGCCGCTCTGGTGGAAAGGGGGTCAGTTCCGGGGAACCCACATCCACTCGCTTACCGTGAGCCGCCTCAAGAACTGCCTGCTCTCGCCCTACAGCTATGCGGAGTCCCTCCTGATTAATGATATGAAATAGATAACTGTAAATCTGACAAATTGAGTTTAAATTCAGATTCTTTATTTTTTTAAAAGTGTAATGCAGTGGGTAGGGAGGCTGATGGGGTGCGGGGGGCGGATGGGAAGGGATCCAGTAATTACTTTTTACTGCCTTCTGATTGGCTACATTGGCCTTACAGTCAGGAGTTATATCGCCATCTATTGCTTTTGCATGTGTATTACATTTCTTGATAGTGGAATTTGCGGTGTCATGTGTACGGAGGTATTTTTGTTACACCACTCATATGGACGCAGATTTTTTTAAAACTGGAGGCCAAAAAAGTTTGGTTTTAAAAATACCCGCGCTCGTGTGGACTACGCCTGAAGCTCTACTGAGACTCTATTGAGGCTCCAAGAGACTCTACAGAGGCTCCAGGAGACTCTACTGAGGCTCCAGGAGACGCTGCTGAGGCTCCAAGAGATGCTGCTGAGGCTCCAGTGACTCTACTGAGGCCCTACTGACCCTATTGCGGCTCTACAGGGGCTCTCTGACTCTACTGAGGCTCTACTGATTCTACCGAGGCCCTACTGAGACTATAGTGAGGCTCTACTGACTCTAATGGCTCTACTGAGACTCTGATGAGGTTTTACTGACTCTACTAAGACTCTAGTGAGGCTCTACTGAATCCACTGAGACTCTACTGAGGCCCTACTGAATCTACTGACTCTACTGGCTCTCTGACTCTACTGAGGCCCCACTGACTCTACTGAGGCCTTACTGAATCTACTGAGGCCTTGCTGAGGCTCTACTGAGGCCCTACTGGGGTTCTACTGAGGCTCTACTGACTCTACTGAGGCCCCACCGAGGCTCTACTGATTCTACTGAGGCCCTACTGAGGCTCTACTGACTGGTGAAGTTCCACTGACTCTACTGAGGCCCCACTGAGGCTCTACTGACTTTACTGAGGCCCCACTGAGGCTCTACTGATTCTACTGAGGCCCCACTGAGGCTCTACTGACTCTACTGAGGCTCTACTGACTTTACTGAGGCCCCACTGAGGCTCTACTGATTCTACTGAGGCCCTACTGAGGCTCTACTGACTGGTGAAGTTCCACTGACACTACTGAGGCTCTACTAAGGCTCTAATGATTCTACTGACGCTCTACTGACTCTACTGAGGCTCTACTAAGGCTCCAATGATTCTACTGAGGCTCTACTGATTCTACTGTGTCTCTTTAAAATTCAGAGCGAATGAAGCTGTTGTGTTGTGTCAATTGACGTCAGTGAGGACGACTTGACCCTCAGAACTGTGACAACAAACAGAGTGATTAATTATTTTAAATCTATTGATCAGATTCAGTCTGGAGGCTGAAATAAGATCAGTGATTGTTAATGGTGAGAGAGGAAACACATCACAGATATAAACAGGAAACAATGAATGTGACACAAACAGGTGGACTGAACTGTGACTGACACTCAGTGATGTCTCTGCGTGTCTCTGTTGCTGTGTGTGTCTCTCTCTGTCTGTGTGTGTCTGTGTGTGTGGCTGTGTGTGTGTGTGTGTGTGTGTGTGGCTGTGTGTGTGTCTCTCCGTGTCATTGTGTGTGTGTGTGTGTGTGTGTGTGTGTGTGTCTCTCTGTGTCTCTGTACGTCTCTGTGTCTGTATGTGTCAGTGTCTCTGTGCGTCTCTGTCTGCGTGTGTCTGTGTGTGTGTGTATCTCTGTGTCATTGTGTGTGTGTCTCTCTGTCTCTCTGTGTCTGTGTGTCTGTGTGTCTCTCTGTGTTTCTGTGCGTGTCTGTGTCTCTCACCTCTTGGCAGCGGACGACACCGTCTCCTTCCTGGTGACAGACGTGGAGTCTCTCTTACGTCCAGATGTTCCTCCGTTAGCGATACAGGACATTGAGTAGGCTTCACGCAGCGCAGCACCTCCTGCAGGGGGCAGCACGCCAACCAGTTAAAGGGCAAGACCAGTAAAGACCTACACCTGACCAGTGACAACGAATGTAACCAGTTCAAACTGGAACTGACTACTGAAGACGACTGTGACCACTTCAAACTGGAACTGACCAGTTAAAGACGACTGTAACCAGTTTAAACTGGGACAGGTGAGGGGCATTACCTTTCCCTCCATGTTGTTTCTTGATCGAGGATGCTGCTGAGACTTCAGAGGCAGCGAGACGGCGAAGGACATCAGCAAGAGCAGCTTTCATCACCGTCAGCTCGTCCTCCTGCTGCTGTACACGAAGCTCCAGAGCTGAGAGACGGTCGTTGACATCGGAGACACTTGCTCCAGACATGCTGTCATCTACAGTGAGACAGAGACAAGGATGTCACACAAAGGAGACTGCACCTGTCTCTGTCTGTACCTGTCTCTGTCTGTACCCGTCTCTGTGACTGTAACCGTCTCTATGTCTGTACCCGTCTCTGTGACTGTACCTGTCTGTGTTACTGTACCCGTCTCTGGGTCTGGACCCATCTCTATGATTGTACCTGTCTGTGTGTATCTGTGTCTGTCTCTGTGTCTGTGCCTGTCTCTCTGTCTATGTCTATACCTCTCTCCATGTCTGTGTCTGTACCTGTCTGTGTCTGTATGTCTCTGTGACTCTACCCATCTCTGTTATTGTACCTGTCTGTGTCTGTACCTGTCTCTGTGACTGTACCCGTTTCTGTTTCTACCCATCTCTGTCTGTACCGGTCTCTGTGTCTGTACCCGTCTCTGTGTCTGTCCCTGTCTCTGTATCTGTACCTGTACCTGTCTCTGTGTCTGTACCTGTCTTTGTGACTGTACCTGTCACTGTCTTGAAGTGTGTATCTGTTTTTGTATCTGTACCCATCTCTATGATTGTACCTGTCTGTGTGTGTCTGTACCTGTCTGTGTGTGTCTGTGTCTGTACCTGTCTCTCTGTCTATGTCTGTACCTGTCTCTGTGCCTGTATCTGTCTCTGTCTCTACACATCTCTGTGATTGTACCCGTCTCTGTGACTGTACCTGTCTCTGTGTCTATGTCTGTACCGGTCTCTGTGTCTGTACCCGTCTCTGTATCTGTACCTGTCTTTGTGACTCTACCTGTCACTGTCTTTATGTGTGTACCTGTTTTTGTATCTGTACCCATCTCTATGATTGTACCTGTCTATGTGTGTCTGTACCCGTCTCTGTATCTGTACCTGTCTTTGTGACTCTACCTGTCACTGTCTTTATGTGTGTACCTGTTTTTGTATCTGTACCCATCTCTATGATTGTACCTGTCTGTGTGTGTCTGTACCTGTCTCTGTGACTGCACCTGTCTCTGTGACTGCATCTGTCTCTGTGTGTCTTTATCTGTACCTGTCTCTGTGTCTGTACCTGTCCCTGTGTCTGTACCTGTCTCTGTGTCTGTACCCATCTCTGTGTCTGTACCCATCTCTGTGTCTGTACCTGTCTCTGTGACTGTACCTGTCTCTGTGTCTGTATCTGTCTCTCTGTCTGTCTGTACCTGTCTCTGTGACTGTACCTGTCTCTGTGACTGTACCTGTCTGTGTCTGTACCTGTCTCTGTGTGTATATCTGTACCTGTCTGTGTCTGTGTCTGTATCTGTCTCTGTCTCTACCCATCTCTGTGATTGTACCCGTCTCTGTTACTGTACCTGTCTGTGTCCGTACCTGTCTCTGTGTCTATGTCTGTACCGGTCTCTGTGTCTGTACCTGTCTCTGTATCTGTACCTGTCTCTATGACTGTACCTGTCTCTGTGTCTGTACCCATCTCTATGATTGTACCTGTCTGTGTGTGTGTGTGTGTGTGTGTGTGTGTGTGTGTCTGTACCTGTCTCTGTGTCTGTACCCATTTCTGTGTCTGTACCTGTCTATGTGTCTATACCCGTCTCTGTGACTGTACCCATCTCTATGATTGTACCTGTCTGTGTGTGTGTGTGTGTGTCTGTGCCTGTCTGTGTCTGTACCTGTCTCTGTGTCTGTACCCATTTCTGTGTCTGTACCTGTCTATGTGTCTATACCCGTCTCTGTGACTGTACCTGTCCGTGTCTGTACTTGTCTCTTTGTATGTACCTGTCTCTTTGTCTGTATCCGTCTCTGTGTCTGTATCCGTCTCTGTGTCTGTTTCTGTGACTGTGCCTGCATCTCTCTCTCTGTCTCTCTCTCTTTCTGTCTATTGCACGTCTGTCCGTCCTGGAAGAGGGATCCCTACTGTTTTTTCCCCATTAAAGGGTTTTTTGGGGAGTTTTTCCTGATCAGCTGTGAGGGTCCAAAGGACAAGGGATGTCGTATGCTGTAAAGCCCTGTGAGGCAAATTGTGATTTGTGATATTGGGCTTTATAAATAAAATTAATTGATTGATTGATTGATTGACCTGTCTCTGTGTCTGTTCCTGTCTCTGTGTCTGTAACTGTCTCTCTGTCTGTAGGCTACCTGTCCAGGTGAGTCGGATGTTTATTGATTATCATAACTTAATCAGATTCATCAGTTTATAAACTACAACCAGCGGCAGAGACTACTTCCTGAAACACACACAGAGGACGGAGGACAAATAAATCATTTCCTGAGTCTTTGTTCTACAGATCAGAGTCCACACACACACACACACAGGCGCGCGCGCGCTTGCACACACACACACACACACACACACACACACACACACACACACACACACACACACACCCCGCTCCGTCGTCTCAGGAGGAGCCGTTTGTTTTGCGGCCCTGCAGCCGCCGGAGGGGCGGTGCACACTGTGTCTGATAAATACAGCAGTGACACGTGTAAAGCCGCCGGAGGCGCATGCGGCTCTCACCGTGCGGCCGCTGCACGGACAGGTGACCGGGTGGTGCTCGGGGCGCGAGCGGCGGGCGGGACTTACCTAAGCTGCCGGTGAATCCGTCCATTTTCCGGGACAAAAGCGGGAGTCCGGGCCGGAGGCCTGCGGGAGGCTGAGCGCACACTGCGGGCCTCCGTCCGGGTTTTTCCACCGCAGTGAGGAGAGGAGGAGGCGAGGCGAGCCGAGCCGAGCCGGGTCTATCCCGCCGCGCTGCCCGCCCTGTCCGTCCGTCCGTGAGGCCGAAGATCCGCCGCTTTCCTGCGGGCTGGAATAAAAAGCCGCTCCCGGAGGATCCGACACAGACACCGAGAGAAGCCGCGGAGCCGCAGACACGACGGACCGACGCTGCTGCGCGTTTCCGACTCCGCCTGCTCTGGCAGCGCGCGCGCTTCCCCCGGAGGAGAAGGAGGAGGAGGAGGAGGAAGAGAAGGAGGAAGGGGGGGGGGTTACAGACAGAGACACAGAGGGGGGAGTCAGGTTTCAGCCTCTCGGCTGAGGAGCTGCGGCGCCCCCCGGCGGTCACTCTACGTCATCACAAACACAAACGCATAAAGTTTATTCAATTCAAACTCACCAGTGCTGTACCTGACCGTAGGTTCGTTGGAGATGAGCCAGGCCTGCTCGATCACCGGCTTTCAGCGCACAATGCATGCCGGTTAGTTTTGTGTCCGACTTCATCCCGACTTGCTCTCATGTATTAGAAAAAGTGGATGGCGAGAGCGAGGCGGCCGCAGTTTTTAGAGCAAGAAACTTGATGTCATGACTGTTTATAGACTGTAATCAATCAGACTAATCAGATCAATAATGAAACATTTACATACAAACTGTTTCAGACCAAACTTTATTTAGACCAATATAAAAAAAACACAAAAATTCACTTTATAAAACAACAATCAGTCCCTTCAAAATAAAAATGATCAATAATCAGTGAGCAAGGATCAATAACCAATAATCAATGATGGATAACTGGTGAACAGAGAAGAAGAAACAGTGACAGTTTGTTCTGATTGGCTCAAACATCCTGGAAACTTTATTCATACAAAACATTATAACAAAAGAAACATTTTTCATTCGTGGCTCGTTAACATGAATCCAGTGTCAATAAAATTTAAACATGTGATCATATGACCTGAAGCAGAAAGTATTCAAAGAAACAGTCCACCATTTTATTTCATAAATGCTGACTGTCGTTGGCCCTGCCCCCTTCCACTGATTCATCTGAAACTACGTCAATAATTGGACAATCAGTTATTGATCACATTTTAATTATCAACTGATCAGTTCAGTCATTGATTAACTCCTCCCGTAAACAGAGCAGAAACCACAGCATGGTGATGATGATGGTGATGATGATGACAATGATTTTAATGAAAATGATGATGATGATGATGATGATGACAGTGATGATGAAGGAGGCACTGGACATTGAGCAGGTCACAGGTCACTCTGGTCTGATGAACAGTAGAAAAGGCAATTTGGTGTAGAAGCTCGCTGGTCTCATGGCCTGTGACATAATCAACAGAACGTTCTCAGAGGTCCAACACAACGTCATAAGGTCAGCCAAAGGTGGCTGAAGGCAGACACAGGGGAAGAAGAAGAAGAAGAAGAAGAGGAAGGCACATCTGATGGAGGGAACTTGGTCCAGTAACACCTTGCAGAGGCCACGCCCCGGTATCAGGGGACTGCACCCCTGTAAGCGTTGTTTCAGTAGCTGAATTTGACCTTCTCGATGTCAGAGATCAGCGTCCGGGCCAGGTAGATCCCCACCATCTGTTCACAAGTAAACACACGGGTCAGGTTCACAACACACCACCACAGACCAGACCAGACCACTACAGAGTGGTACAGACCAGTACAGACTAGTACACACCACCACAGACCAGTGCAAACCAGAACAGACCATTACAGGCCTGTACAGAGCACTACAGACTAGACCAGACCAGTACAGAGTGGTACAGACCAATACAGACCAGAACAGATCACTGCAGGCCTGTACAGAGCACTACAGACTAGACCATTTAAAACAAACCTCACGGACTGCATTTTTTCATCTGCGTAATATTGCAAAAATTAGGCCTATCCTGACCCAAAAAGATGCAGAAAAATTGGTCCACGCTTTTGTTACCTCAAGGCTGGATAACTGTAACTCTCTATTATCAGGTAGCTCTAGTAAATCATTAAAAACTCTCCAGCTAATTCAGAATGCAGCAGCACGAGTACTAACAGGAACTAAGAAATGAGATCATATTTCTCCTGTTTTAGCTTCTCTGCACTGGCTCCCTGTAAAATCCAGAATTGAATTTAAAATCCTACTGTTAACTTATAAAGCTCTAAATGGTCAAGCTCCGTCATATCTTAGAGAGCTCATAGTGCCATATTATCCCACCAGAACTCTGCGCTCTGAGAACGCAGGGTTACTCGTGGTCCCTAAAGTCTCCAAAAGTAGATCAGGAGCCAGAGCCTTCAGCTATCAGGCTCCTCTCCTGTGGAATCATCTTCCTGCTACGGTCCGGGAGGCAGACACCGTCTCCACATTTAGACTTTCTTCTTTGATAAAGCTTATAGTTAAGGCTGGCTCAGGCTTGCCCTGTACCAGCCCCTAGTTAGGCTGACTTAGGCCTAGTCTGCTGGAGGACCACCTATAATGCACCGGGCACCTTCTCTCTCTCTCTCTCTCTCTCTCGTATCCTATTACTGTATCTTGCTAACTCGGCCATTCTGGATGTCACTAACTCGGCTTCTTCTCCGGAGCCTTTGTGCTCCACTGTCTCTCAGGTTAACTCGTATTGCAGCGGTGCCTGGATAGTGTGACGTGTGTGGTTGTGCTGCTGCCGTGGTCCTGCCAGATGCCTCCTGCTGCTGCTGTTATCATTAGTCATTAGTCATACTTCTACTGTTATTATACACATATGATTATTATCATACATGTATACTGCCAGATACTAATACATACTTTCAACATATTGTACCACAGTAGCCAGAACTATAACGACAATATTATACTTTCATGAATGTTGTTGTAAGCTACTGTCATTACCGGGGATGTCATACAGATTACTGTATTGTGTCATACAGATTACTGTTAATTTATTACGCTGATCTGTTCTGTACGACATCTATTGCACGTCTGTCCATCCTGGAAGAGGGATCCCTCCTCAGTTGCTCTTCCTGAGCTTTCTACCATTTTTTTTCCCCCAGTAAAGGGGTTTTTTTGGGGAGTTTTTCCTTATCCGCTGTGAAGGTCTAAAGGACAGAGGGATGTCGTATACTGTAAAGGCCTGTGAGGCAAATTGTATTTGTGATATTGGGCTTTATAAATAAAATTGATTGATTGATTGACCAGACCAGTACAGAGTGGTACAGACCACCACAGACCAGTACAGGCCTGTACAGAGCACTACAGACCAGTACAGACAACTACATACCAACAATAACTGAAACAGTCCTCAGTACTTTTACAGAGACAGTACCGTTGCAGTAACTATTCTGAGTACTGAGGGTTCTGAGTATGGAAGGTTCTGAGTACTGAGGGAGCTGAGTACTGAGGGTTCTTGTACCTGCAGCAGAGAGATGACGATGAACACGATGGCCACGGTGTAAAGGTTCCCTGGTAACCAGTCCTCCAACGCAGTGATGCAACCTTTAGTGTAGATATGATCGCTCCACTCTCTCTGTACAAGAACCAGGAGAATTTCAAGTTAAAACATTGACAACATTCATGTTCCCATAAACAGTTTAATGGCACGTTTTCATTAGAACATTAAAAAATATCAATCATGTTCTTGTTAAAAGGCTGGTGACATATTTCTGTTACCAACACTCATCAGATATGATAAAGAACAGTCAGGCTACATTTAACTTCAGGTCATCTTCACTCTAACTCCTCCTTGTCTCTGTGATGTCATCATGATGTCACTGTGTTGTAACATTGAGAACACGTGTTCTACACCTCTGCATTGTTTAATGATGACCCTTTAAAAACTACACTTCCTGGATTAGAACTCACTGTCTTACCTGTACCTGTAGAGACACCACACCAACATGCTGACAGGAAGTTACATTTAAAGAACAGGAAGTGACCTCACCTTCGGTCTGTTTCTGACATCGTAGCCACACTGAGTGTTCACCACGGAGTCCTGGAACAAACACAAACCGTTCTTTAGTGGAACACAAATAATGTCAACAAAACTTATTATGTTGTTATGTTGGTGCGGTAATCAGTGATGTTTATTGATGAATGTTGATCGGTGATAAACTCACAGCAGGATCAGTATTGCAGCAGGAGAATGGAACGCCACACTTCTCTCTGCTGCGATGGGTTCCATTACAGCTGAAGTAATTATTTAGATCCCAGTCATCCGGTTCCTGAGCTCCACAGCAGTGGTTCTGTTAAAGAACAAGACAGTAAAGGGTTAACTAAGGGTTCTATTAAAGAACAAGATACTTAAGGGATAACTAAGGGTTATTTGTTCCACATCAGTGGTTCTGTTAAAGAACAAGACACTAAAGGGTTAACTAAGAGTTCTGTTAAAGAACAAGATACTTAAGAGTTAACTAAGGGTTCCTCTGTTCCACTGCAGTGGTTCTGTTAAAGAACAAGACACTAAAGGATTAACTAAGTGTTATTCTGTTCCATAGCAGTGGTTCTGTTAAAGAACAGAATACTTAAGGGTTAACTAAGGGTTCTGTTAAAGAACAAGATACTTAAGGGTTAAATAAAGGTTCTTTGTTCCACAGCAGTGGTTCTGTTAAAGAACCCGTAGTTAAAGAACCTATATTTAAAGAACTAATGGTTGAAGAACCCGGAGGTAAAGAACCCGTAGTTGAAGAACCCATTGTTAAAGAACCTGTAGTTGAGTTAGCACACACGGACAGTGATGACGTACCATCCTCTGCAGAGAGTCGATGAGGTTCTGCAGGTCGATGTCGTCTCGGTAAGCTTTGACATTTGCCAGGAAGAACTCGTTGATCCACTCTCTGACCTGACTCTGAAAAACCACCGCCAGAACTGCTGCCGTCAGCTCCAGGAAGAAGATGAATCCGATCACTCCGGAGAACTGACGAGAAACCACAAGAACCAATTTAATGTGGAACAAAACAGAACAAGATTTGTTTTTAACGTACAAACTCCAGCAGACATATTGGTAACATACAAACTTCAGCAGAGCAATGTTTTAACGTACAAACGTTGGTGTTTTTAAACACGAGCAAACGTGTTTATAACTAAACTTTGGTGTTTTTAATGTACATACTTCAGCAGACAGATATTTTTAACGCACAAACTTTTGAGTTTTTAACGTACAAACTTAAGCAGACACATTTTGAACGTTCAAACTTAAGTGCTTTTAACGTACAAACTAGCAGAAAGGTGTTTTTAACATACAAACTTCAGCAGACACATTTTTAACGAACAAACCACAGCAGACATGTTCTTAACATACAAACTACAGCAGACATGTTTTTAACATGCAAACTTCAGCAGACATGTTTTTAACGAACAAACCACAGCAGACACGTTTTTAACGAACAAACTACAACAGACATGTTTTTAACATGCAAACTTTTGTGTTTTTAACGTACAAACCTTAGCAAACACATGTGTCTAACGTACAAACTTTACCAGATATGTTCTTAACGTACAAACTTAAGCAGACGGATGTTTTTAACATACAAACTTCTATTTTTATGTACAAACTTCAGCAGACATGTTTTTAACGTACAAACTTCAGCAAGCAGATGTTTTCTCTCAGAGCTCCCACACAGCCAGCAAAGCCCAGGATGAAGGTGACTCCACCCACCACCAGGACCAACCAGACCGGGTCGAAGCCATGCAGCCGAGTCACCTGGGTCAGATCCAGCAGGACTCCCTGTAAACCACATCAGACCAGTTCAAACCAGTTCAGGAGGTGGAACTTCTACATATGAACATCATGTGATAATAAATATCATGTGTAACATTAAAACAGTTCAGTTCTTATTATTAAATATAAATATTAGTTTCATTGATGTGATGGTCACATGACTTTGTCTGAGTGTGTTAAGTCACCTTTTCGCTCCATGCCCAGAAACCAACGGCAATAAAGGCAACTCCAGCCAGCTGAAAAGGAAGACACACACACCAGCGATTAGACTGATCCAGAGACCAGCATTCACTTCAATTCATGAACACAAAGACACACACCAGTGATCGGACCAATCCAACAGAGACCAGCATTCACACACAATCATGAACACAAGGCTGCATTTCATTGGGGCTCAAACACGCCCTTATTGACTTCCCTTTGGGGAAATCCCCGCCGCCACCATCAGAGTTGTTACAGTTGTGTGAAACATGAAATTAACTTTGTGAGATGGACCATTGGAGATCTGTATTTCCCACAATGCACTGCAGTTATGTATTCGATACATCAACAGTGGGGACGGTGACAATAAACTCCAGTGAGGAATGGGGAGATCTAAATTATAAAATAAAATAAATGAAATTAAATAAATACAATAAAATAAATGACCTCTGTGACAGTGATAATTTGTTCTCACATTTCATACAGGTAGACCAACACACCTGTGTCTCAGGTCACTCACCAATAAGCTGACTGTGTTAACAGTGTTGTTCTGTTCAGACTGTGTTGTTCATTTATTCGAAAATTTCCTGTAAACATTTGTAAACATGCCGTTTGTGTGACATCATCACCATGAGTCCGTTCTGACACAGACGACATCACAAATTGGAGCAGGTAATGGCCGTGTTGTATTTTTGATGATTAATTAAGAGCAGTAACTGACAGTCCATCATGATGAGTACGGCCGCTCCCCAGCCCGCTGTCCTAGTGTGACTCATACTGTTACAAAACATCGAGGGCAGACAGGGAGTGGAACTACTAATGAAACACAGCAGAAGGCGGACTGTTGAGAAAGACTTTATATTTCCTGCCCATCCACCACACAGGATGCCATTGACATCACTTCCTGTTAACTCACAGGCACACAGGAAACAGCTGCGAGGCTCAGTGAACATGTGAACAGGTGTGACTCACCCAGAAGATGATGTTGTAGCTGAACATCAGGTATTTGTAGCAGCAGCTGACCTCACCGCTGTCATAGCGATAGTAGTACATCTGTCAGGGAGCAGTTATACACCGTAAATTTACTGTTTATATATATATACATATATACATATCAGGGCTCGACAGTGCAAGCGTTTCACTCGCGTTTGTGACTAAAAATAGGTGTGTGCAAACTGTGAAAAATATTGAGGCGCACATGTGCATAAAAAAATCAGCCGAAGCAACCTATATTTTTGTCAATAAAAAAATATGATAATCTAACCGCAAAGGTTGGAGGGACAGTCGCCTTCCCTCTTCCCCGTGTGACACGGTTATGGGTGGTTTTCCAAGCCACTGTCAGCACAATGAATATAAGTCCCACTGTTGGCTGGGTGGACATAAGTCAAAGTGTGGAGGAGATCGACCGGGTTAAGCGGTGGATCTCTGGGGAAGCCAGCTCCGCTCCTCATAGTTCAAATAATATCAACTCTGAGCGGAGTGCTCGGGCGGAAAATCAGAACGGTGCGCGACGCCAAGGGTAGCGGTGCAGCTTTTTTAAAGCATTGCTGCCCTCTCCATAGACAAACAATGGGACAGCCAGCGCAAAGCGGTTTTACAGCTGATCATGTGTAGACGCCTTTAGGGACCTCCGCTGACAAACCCATTCATTGTGTATGTGCTACCGTGGCACAAGAGTGCACCGCTCTGCCGCTGAGCTGAGCAGTGCACAAGGGGGTGCATGTCGCAGCACCTGCGCGCTGTGACGACACCTCGGTGCCGCGCGTCCAATAGCAGAGAAGAGCCTGAAGTAGACACGGAAGCGGTTACCATGGAGCTGTAGCTCCTGAACGAGCCTGCACTCCCCCAAATCCTGTACTCTGTGCCCTACCCTGCGGTGGGCACCGCGAAAGCTCTGTGTGAAAGAGGCGTAAGTCCTGCAGAGTTTCAGAGGACCTGGAGAATATTTTAGGATAGTAATAACATTATATAAGATAATCATATTGCAAAGATAATATATATATAAGATAATAACATTAAAGACAAAATTAAATTGCAATACTTTTTCAAAACTTGATGATTTTACCTTTTTTGTACATTTTGTATAGAAATTCATTACATAAATTTGCTTATAAATGTCTATTTTCATCACATTTATTACGGAAAACACGTTATTTGATCAATTTACATTGTGCCCCTAAAGTTCTTTGTGCACTCCTTACTTTTTCAACTTAGGAGCACATGTGCTCCTTGGGAAAAAAGTTAGCGTCAAGCCCTGTACATATATATATATATATGTACACACATACATATATTGTCAAATATTTCATTTCATATAACACACTCTAGTTATACTGTTCATATTTATGCTATCAAATATTTTATACAACACACTGTAGTTATATACTGTCATACATTTTATAAAACACACTGTATAATGTTCATAGACACTGTCCCACCTGACCCTAAGGACTCACATAGTGGCCAGGTGGCTCAACGACTCACATTGTAACCCCTACAACTCTGCAAGGGTTCCCACCCACACAGGATTTATAGCCTGCAGCTTCGTACCAGTCATTTAGAACTGAAGAAGCTTCTTGGATGAGAGGCCAAACGTCTTCAAGAAACACAAGCAAGTCCAGTTGCCTACGCTATTAGCACTTACAAATATACTGTTCATACATACATACATATATATATATATATATATATACACACACACTGTCATATATTTCATAAATCACACTGTAGTTATATACTGTTAGTATATATACTGTCATATATTTTATATAGTCATATATTTTATATAAGGTACTGTTGGCATATAAAACTGTAAACAGAAACAAGTAAACAATACATGAATATTTAACCAGATATTTGAAGTTCAGATCAGGCGAACGTTAGCTTAGCTGAAGCTAATCTATCTGCAACTCCGGAAGTAAGTTTGTTCGGGAATTTTCGGTTTCCTTCCGAAGTCCCGGATGAGTTCTCCTGACCCACTGGACCGGACGGTCCCGTTAATACCGACCATTCCTGGACCATTTATGAAGAGTTTCGGTTTGTTCAGAGCTATCAGAAACGGCTAATGCTAACTGTAACCTGAGCGGAGTAGATAACGGTAAAGGGAGTCAGCCTTACCTCGGGGCTCAGGGCAGACGGTAACGTTACCGTTAATGAAACCGGTAATGAGGAGTGTCCTCAGATGTCAGGTCTCAGATCAGTTACCTTGGGATCAGATGGTTTTTATTTAATGTTTTTATTAAGTTTATTAAAGTTTAATCAAACAAACAAACACACCCTGCTGCTACGACACTATTTCTTCTTCTACTACTACTTCCGCCTTTACTACTGCCTCTGTTTCCACCAGAAAAAAAACAAAACACAGCTGCTTCTTCTTCTGCTGTCTCAGTTACTGCTGGTGCACAGATTTATTACCGCCACCTGCTGCAGAGTAGAGGAACTGCAGGGACAACACTACAGTCTGTTAAATCTACAGATATACACACCTGTGGTTCTACCTGTTCTCATTTAAATAGACACACCTGTGGTTCTATCTGTTCTCATTTAAATAGACATAACTGTGGTTCTACCTGTTCTCATTTAAATAGACATAACTGTGGTTCTACCTGTTCTCATTTAAATAGATACACCTGTGGTTCTACCTGTTCTCATTTAAATAGACAACTGTGGTTCTACCTGTTTCTCATTTAAATAGACATAACTGTGGTTCTACCTGTTCTCATTTAAATAGACATAACTGTGGTTCTACCTGTTCTCATGAAGATATACACACGTGGTTCTACCTGTTCTCATTTAAATAGACATAACTGTGGTTCTACCTGTTCTCATTTAAATAGATACACACGTGGTTCTACCTGTTCTCATTTAAATAGACATAACTGTGGTTCTACCTGTTCTCATATAAATAGACATAACTGTGGTTCTACCTGTTCTCAGTAAGATATACACCCCTGTGGTTCTACCTGTTCTCATTAAGATATACACACCCGTGGTTCTACCTGTTCTCATGAAGATATACACACATGTGGTTCTACCTGTTCTCATATAAATAGACATAACTGTGGTTCTACCTGTTCTCATTTAAATAGACATAACTGTGGTTCTACCTGTTCTCATTTAAATAGATACACACGTGGTTCTACCTGTTCTCATATAAATAGACATAACTGTGGTTCTACCTGTTCTCAGTAAGATATACACACCTGTGGTTCTACCTGTTCTCATTTAAATAGACACACATGTGGTTCTACCTGTTCTCATTTAAATAGACATAACTGTGGTTCTACCTGTTCTCAGTAAGATATACACACCTGTGGTTCTACCTGTTCTCATTTAAATAGACACACCTGTGGTTCTCCTATCTAACTAGCATCATGTAATTTAATGCTGCAGAACATAAATAATTAAGCCATTTGGAGAGTTTATTTTGTGTTTGGAGTCTGTAAAGATTCTGTTTCTTGTTTCACACTGTAAACATGGAGCAGTTTGATGAGAGTGAGGAAATGTTCTTGTTTGTCGAGGAAGGGATGTTTTCTCTAATTTTTTTATCTCTCAGCTCAGACTTGTTTACTCTGTTTACCTTTTTGTTTGTTTGTTTGAGAGGTTTAGGGTGAAACTTTGTTTTGTTGTCTTTGATAAAATCTTTGAATCTTGCCTAAATGTCAGGGTTCCCCTGAGCAGATAAAATATTTTTACACTGTGGTACCTCAGTGACAGATGTGGTCCACCTGTTGTCCACCTGTAGTTCATCTGTTGTCCACCTGTTGTCCACCTGTTGTCCAACTGTAGTCCTCTGTGATCCACCTGTTGTCCACCTGTGATCCACCTGTAGTCCACCTGTAGTCCACCTGTTCTCCACCTGTAGTCCACCTGTTGTCCACCTGTGGTTCACCTGTAGTCCATCTGTTGTCCACCTGTGGTCCACCTGCACACCTGCAGTATGTTACCTGTATAGGTGAGCGTCATTAGTTCCTGTTTGTCAGTGTTGACGAACACTGATGTAATAATCCACCAGCTGACTGATATCAATGATAGTCATTATGTTGATGAGCGGACTGACTCACGATCAGTGGTTATTAATGATCGTCTGCTGAAATAAACAGAAAGTCTGATGACCAATCAGAATGGCTGTAGCTCATTAATATGCAGACTAATGTGCAGAGACGACCGTGTCAGCAGTTCGTCCTTCAGTAACCGTGACAACTGGCTGCCTGCATGTTAACGATGTGAGGAGCTCGTGAAGGTAACACTGCCACTCTTAACGAGGACGCTCTGGCCGAACACACTTCCTGTAAGACTGCTGAGGTCACAGGGTCACATGGTCCTGTTAAGAGAGACATGTGTGACTCACTGATGATCATCACCTTGACACAGGCGCTTGGTAACAGAGAAAATAAACGAGTTCTGATTAAAAGCATCGACACAAACAGGATCAATCCTGTCATCAGTCTGTATGTGGCCAGAAGTATGTGGACGCCTGTTGGTTCTGATGAGGCGTAAACGTGTCGCAGCAAAGAGTCAGAACTGAATCACATCACACTCTGCAGCCTGAATCCTGCTGTTACCATGGAGACTGTGACCTGATGTTCTCTCTGTCACCATGGTGACGGAAGAGACAAATTTCTGGGTCACTCTGTATAGCTGCAGTTTGTCAAAGCCACACAAAACAACAAACAGGATGTGAACGGATCATTTCACACTTCTCTACCACCACACACACACACACACACACACACACACACACACGAGCATGTCTGTTGGACTCTGATCACCGTCACACCTGGTCCTCCATTCAGTCATCATCTTCACTCCCTGTCATGAACCAACCTTTAATGACAAAATTCTAACTATTAGAGGCAAAATTCATGACCTCCTGTCCTCAGATAGTACCTATCTAACCTCAAACACAGCTGTAACACCTAATATATTTAGATTGCTTCTCCCCAATTTCTCTTCAAGAATTGACTGCAGTGATTTCTTCATCTAAATCATCAACGTGTCTCTTAGACCCCATCCCAACTAGGCTACTCAAGGAGGTCTTACCTTTAGTTAACACCCATTTATTAGACATGATCAATATATCCTTATTAACAGGCTATGTACCACAGTCTTTTAAGGTAGCTGTAATTAAACCTCTCCTAAAAAAGCCCACCCTGGATCCAGAGGTGTTAGCCAACTATAGACCAATATCTAATCTTCCCTTTATGTCAAAGATCCTTGAGAAAGTAGTTGCAGACCAGCTGCGTGATTTTCTCCATGATATAATTTATTTGAGGAATTTCAGTCAGGATTTAGAGCGCACCATAGCACTGAGACAGCACTAGTTAAAATTACAAATGACCTTCTGATTGCTTCAGACAAAGGACTCGTCTCTGTACTTGTTTTATTAGATCTTAGTGCGGCGTTTGACACAACTGACGATCAAATTCTGCTACAGAGACTGGAACACTTAATTGGCCTAAAAGTTCTGCACTAAGCTGGTTTAAATCTTATTTATCTGATCGTTTTCAGTTTGTTGACGTTCATAATGAATCATCCTTACGTACTAAAGTTGTTTGGAGTTCCGCAAGTTTCTGTGCTCGGATCAATCCTATTTACTCTATATATGCTTCCTTTAGGTAACATCATTAGAAATCATTCTAAATTTCCATTGTTATATGGATGATACACAGTTATATTTATCGATGAAGCCAGAAGAAAGTAATCAATTAACTAAACTTCGTAACTGCCTTAAAGACATAAAAACCTGGATGAGCACTAACTACCTGATGTTAAATTGAGACAAAACTGAAGTTGTTCTTGGCCCCAAACAACTCAGAGACTCTTTACCTGATGACACAGTTTCTCTAGATGGCATTGCTCTGGCCTCTACCACTACCGTAAGAAACCTCGGAGTAACATTTGATCAAGATTTGTCTTTTAATTCTCATTTAAAACAAACCCTCACGGACTGCATTTTTTCATCTGCGTAATATTGCGAATATTAGGCCTATCCTGACCTGAAAAGATGCAGAAAAAATTGGTTCACGCTTTTGTTACCTCTAAGACTAAGACTAGACTTAAGACTATCCTCTTTGATAAAGCTTATAGTTAGGGCTGGCTCAGGCTTGCCCTGTACCAGCCCCTAGTTAGGCTGACTTAAGCCTAGTCTGCTGGGGGACCCCTATAATAAACCGGGGCACCTTCTCTCTCTCTCTCTCTCGTCTTATTACTGCATCTTGCTAACTCGGCTTCTTCTCCGGAGCCTTTGTGCTCCACTGTCTCTCAGGTTAACTCGTATTGCAGCGGTGCCTGGATAGTGTGACGTGTGTGGTTGTGCTGCTGCCGTGGTCCTGCCAGATGCCTCCTGCTGCTGCTGTTATCATTAGTCATACTACTGTTATACATATGATTATTGTCACATATGTATGCTATCAGATATTAATATATACTTTCAACATATTGTACCACATAACAGCCAGAATTATAATTATATTACTTTCATTAATGTTGCTGTAAGCTACTGTCATTACCGTTTGTCCCGCATCTCTCTCTCTCTCTGTCTCTCTCTTTCTGTCTCATTGTGTCATATGGATTACTGTTAATTTATCATGATGAACTGTTCTGTTTTGGGGAGTTTTTCCTGATCAGCTGTGAGGGTCCAAAGGACAGAGGAAGTCGTATGCTGTAAAGCCCTGTGAGGCAAGCTGTGATTTGTGATATTAGGCTTTATAAATAAAATTGATTGATTGATGTCCCGGTTCAGTCTGAACTTTAACCTGTGATAGGCTCTGTAATGTTCAGCCAATCAGAGATGGCAGAGGTGCGAGGCAAAGGTCAGGTGACCAACGGACGAAGACAGAGTCAGAATGCTAGTTCATTTATTTGGACTGAAGAAAATTACTCAGCAAAGAAAACTGTGAGGCTGATAAATCAGAGGAAGTGTCAGACCCGCTGTGTTCCTTCATCATTTCCTGATCAATGCAAACATTTACCTGATGGATCAGCTGATGAAAGAAAACAAGATGACGACCTTCACATGACTCTGAACAAATAAAACTGAGCTGTCAGCCATCAGTGGCACTTAACGTTCAAAGATGTTAGGTTAAACGTTAAAGAACTCAATCAATCAATCAATTTTATTTATAAAGCCCAATATCACAAATCACAATTTGTCTCACAGGGCTTTGCAGCATACGACATCCCTCTGTCACAGTCTGAGGTGTTCCTAAGAAACTGACCATTGTTGACTGTGTGTCAGTGTGAACGTGTCTGTAAAACTGTGTGATGTAATCTGTTACCATGACGCCCCCCCTCAAGCATACCATCATCGTCGTCTCCATGGCAACAGGGCCAGCAGTATGACAGGTTACATAATGTTTGGAGTGTTTTGTGTTTTGAGTCAGAGCTGAGACACTTTTCCTTTTTGTCCTCAGACAGATGAAACATGTTTACTTCAAACATAACAGACAAACAAACAAACAAACAAACAGAGGAGATGATCTGAGGTCTGCTGACGAACAGATAATCCTCTTTAATCCCACTGAGACCAGATGATGAGAGGAGGATCAACAAACCAACGACAGATTCACATTTAAGAAACATTCATAGATCTTTTCTGATGTGACGTTCTCTGGTTCCTCTGCAGAACCTGAACGTTCTCTGGTTCCTCTGCAGAACAGAGACCCTAACCTACAGCAGACACCTGCTGACCTCACCTGTCCGCAGGTACATCAGTGAAAACAGACAGACAGATTCTTTACAACAAAATAGATTTTATTTTTAATATTTTCTGTACAAAGTGTTCGTGTTCTGCAGAAACTGTCCGTCAACACTTCAACAAAACCCCAAACCATCACACAGAAACCTCTTGTCCAATCACTGCACAGCAGCTCTGCGGCATCAGTCTTTGCTGGGCTGGGCGGCGAAGTAGAGCGCCATCAAGCAGTAGAGGGCCCCGCCCACCGTCAGCCCCATGGTGGACCGGTACAGCAGCCGGTCCATCAGCCCCTTCTTCAGGTGGATCGGCACACCGTCTGACCTCTGACCACGAGAGAGACAGAGAGACACAGGTTTACCTATGACATCATCACACAGGTCACATGACACTGAATAACACACCTGAGTAGAGCTCAGTCCACAGCTGAACCAGCATTCTAAATATGAAACTACAGGGAACCAAAGAAACTCACTCAAGATACTCTAGAACATCTTCAAGGACACCTAGAACATGTTTGGGTACCCCTAAAACATCTTGAAGGAGTTCTAGAACACCTTCAAGGACATCTAGAACACTTTAGGTACCCCTAGAACATCTTGAAGGAGTTCCAGGAAATCTTGAAGGACATCTCGAACATCTTTGAGATTGTCCAGAACATCTTCAAGGAGTTCTAGACAATCTTCAAGGACATCTCAAAAAAATTCTAGAACATCTTTGATTACCCCAGAACATCTTCAGGGAATTCTAGAACATATTTTAAGAACTCAAAAACATCTTCAAGAAACTCTGGAACATCTTTAAGGACCCATTTTTCCTGCACAGAGGAATTTACGTCACTCTTCACTAGTGTCAGAATGACGAGAACCGAAGATATAAACAGTTCAGATCCCGTCTGAATGTTTTTTTTTATAGTAACTTATCAGATTAAGCAGAACGTAAACATCCAGTGGTCGGTTCTCTTCTCACCCACAGCCGTTATATTTCACACACGGCACTGGATGAGTCAGCTGAGCAGTGTTGTTTTGATGGGGCCTGAACTTTCTGCTGTGAAGTTGGCACCAGTAAACTGTCTCATTAAATAAACACTGAATAACTGAACCGTGGAACATCACATTCTGCCTCCTGTTCCTCTCATCTGAACCAGAATAACAGAGTTCTGCAGGAATGATATTTATTCTGAGGTCAGTGTCGCTCTGGTTCCCTCGTCACAAAGAACAAATCCGATTGTTCCGTTGGATTTTTGATTTTTTTTTTTTTTTTACAGAAAATCAACAAACGTTTCTGATTCTTCAGGTTCAGCCAGATCATCTTCACTAATGACGGTCGCATGACTGAATGTCACGACTGGCTCGAGGCTTTAAAGTCATGCTCTGATGATATTCTGATGACATTCTGTCGTCTCAAATGTTAGAAAGGTTCAAAGGTCACAGTGGGGTTTTTACTGATGGAGAATAGAAGGTCAGAGTCTCTTCAGCTCGTGTTAACACAGACCTCATTTCAGACAGGAAGTGCTAACATGCTAATTCGCTAACATGCTAACCCATCTGTGTTCTGATCCCCCTTCACATGTGACATCACCCTGAAGGTGTACTGCAGCTTCCTGTCACCTGAGAGCTGCTGATGACATAGAATAGACTAGACTAGACTAGACTAGACTAGACTAGAATAGAATAGAGTTTTATTGCCATTTGCACAAGTACATCACAGTTACCTGGAAGAGTTTCTGCAGGTCAGGGACTTTGTTGGCTCCTAGGTACTCCACCTGACTTCCTGTTTCAGACGCCAGTTTGGTTGGAGAGGCAAAGATGACCGGAGGACTGACAGATGGGACACCTGGACGCAGACCCTGAGGGGGACGGACAGAGACATCATGGTGTTAATGGACAGACAGATGGACGGCTGGAAGTACCCGTGGAAACTGTTTAAATTACAACTATGACAAAATTTTCAGATCACGTTTTTTTTTTTTTTTTTTTACTTTTATCATATCAGTTTCACAGTATTTGACTGTAATTTTGCTCGGGTTTGGCTCACTTGACATGCTGCTGTGGGCCTACTCAAGTGCTGGAATTTGTTATTTACATGACAACGCCTGAACGCAACACAGGATCCACTCCATTAGTGCTGTGCTAGGTTATAATTGTCTCGGACTTGGGTCGGCTTCGGTCAGGAAAATGCGGCCCGAGCCATGCTCTAGTGTGCTCACGTGTTTGTGTTTGTGTTTGTGTGTGTGTGTGTGTGTGTGTGTGGGTGGGTGCGTAGTATTTCCTGATCAGCTGTGAGGGTCCTAAGGACAGAGGGATGTCGTATGCTGTAAAGCCCTGTGAGGCAAATTGTGATTTGTGATATTGGGCTTTATAAATAAAATTTATTGATTGATTGAGGCTGGATTACTGTAACTCTCTATTATCAGGTAGCTCTAGTAAGTCCCTAAAAACTCTCCAGCTAATTCAGAATGCAGCAGCACATGTACTAACAGGAACTAAGAAACAAGATCATATTTCTCCTGTTTTAGCTTCTCTGCACTGGCTCCCTGTAAAATCCAGAATTGAATTTAAAATCCTACTGTTAACTTATAAAGCTCTAAATGGTCAAGCTCCGTCATATCTTAGAGAGCTCATAGTGCCATATTATCCCCCAGAACTCTGTGCTCTGAGAACGCAGGGTTACTTGTGGTCCCTAAAGTCAGACAGGTATGGAGGGGCGAGGTTGTGAAGGTGAGCAGTAAAATCTTGTATTGGATATGGTGTGTGATGGGGAGCCAGTGGAGCTGCTTAAGGACGGGTGTGATGTAGTGAGTGGATGGGGTCCTTGTGATGATACGAGCTGCTGAATTCTGTACCAGTTGTAGTTTATGGAGAGTTTTTTGTGGAAGACCGGACAGGAGGGAGTTGCAGTAGTAAGCCAGGAGGTGACAAGACTGTGGATCAGAATGGCAGCTGTGTGAGGTGTGGAGGTGGTTGATGTTGTGGAGATGGAAGTAAGCTGAGCGGGATATGTGGTTGATATGAGAAGTGTCAGAAAGTGTGCTGTCGAGGATGACACCCAGACTCTTGATCTGTGGGGAAGGAGAAATGGAAGAGCTGTCAATAGATAATGTGAAACTGGGAGATTTGGATAGGGTGGTTTTAGTGCCAATGAGTAGAATTTCTGTTTTGTTGCTGTTTAATTTGAGGAAGTTGGATGAAAACCAGGATTTTATTTCAAGAAGGCAGTCAGTGAGGGAGGAAGGTGGGAGGGTGGAGTCTGGTTTGGTGGAAATATGGAGCTGGGTGTCATCTGCGTAGCAGTGGAAGTGGATATGAAGTTTCCGGAGGATGTAGCCAAGGGGAATTAAGTAAATGATGAATAGCAGGGGCCCCAGGACAGAGCCCTGGGACACACCTATGGTGACTGGGAGTGGCTGTGATGTGAATGATTTGAGTTGGATGAACTGAGAGTGGCTGGACAGGTAAGATTTGAACCAGTTGAGGGGTGTGTATGATGCCAATAGAGGGGAGTCTGCCCAGGAGAGTGGTGTATGTGTGAGATGGTGTCGAAGGCCACACTCAGGTCAAGCAGGATGAGGATGGATAGGAGACCGGAATCGGCTGCCAGGAGGAGATCGTTGGTGATTTTGAGAAGTGCCGTTTCAGTACTGTGGAGAGGGCAAAAACCAGACTGAAATCGTTCAAAAAGATTATTGCGGGAAAGATGGGAATGGAGCTGAGAGGCAACAGTTTTTTCAAGTATTTTGGAGAGAAGTAGAAGATTGGAGATGGGATGGAGGTTATTGTGGTTATTGGGATCTGCACCAGGTTTCTTGAGTATTGGGGTGACAGCAGCTGTGAGGGAACAATTCCAGTGGTGAGGGAAGAATGGATTATGTGCGTGATGAGAGGGGCCAGAGAGGGAACTATGGCTTTAACAAGAGCAGCTGGAAGGGGATCTAACTAGCAGGTTGGTGATATGGATTTTTTGATCAGACTAGTGGTTTTGAAAACAGAAGGTAGAGCAAATGCTGGGACTGACTGGGAAGGGGACACAGAGGGAAATAAGGAAGATGAATTGGCAAGGCAAAGGCAGCAGAGTACATCTGTGGAGGAAGTGAGTCCGGAGGTTGAGTAATGTTGCTGAGGAGTAAAAACAGGGCCCTAGAGTTACGGAGTAATGGGAGGATTTAGCCTGTGAGATGCAGTCCTTATAGTGGAGAATGTGGTTGTGATATATTTCCTTGCGCACAGTGAGACCAGTCTTATTTTAGAGGTGTTCCAGTTGGCGTCCTTTGAATTTAAGTTGTCTGAGAGAAGGCGTGAACCATGGTGAAGCACGGGTGAAAGTGACAGATCTGGTTTTGAGTGGGGCAAGATAGTCCAGGAGATTATCAAATCGATTTCAATCAATTTTATTTATAAAGCCCAATATCACAAATCACAGTTTGCCTCACGGGGCTTTACAGCATACGACATCCCTCTGTCCTGAGGACCCTCACACCAGATAAGGAAAAACAGTTATGAAGACTGTTGTTGTAATGGAGTACCAGTTCATCAGGGGTGGAAGAGCTGTCTGTGTTGGGGAGGGAGTTAATGCCAGAGGAAAGAATGTCCAAATTAATGTCCTTAATATTACGGAAAGAAATAGTGCGTGGGAGATTGATTTTGGAAAGTGCAAAGTTGGTATTGAAGGAAGCTAACGTGATCAGAAAAGGGGAGGGGAATTGCCTTACAGTTGACAGGAGAGAGACCAGAACAGCATGTTAAAGTCCAGAGTATATCCTTTTGAATGTGTTGGGAAATTGATGATTTGCTGGAGTCCAAAACTGTCAATGCAAGATGTACAATTTCTGGTGAGAGCATTGCTGATATTGTCCGTGTGGATATTGAAGTCACCCAGGAGTAATATATTTGGAGAGAGTGTGGAAAGATGTGTCAGGAATTGAGCAAACCTCTTGCACTTCACCCCCATTTTGTAGCAAAAACGCCTAAAATGACATACCCAAATTAAAATGACTGTAGCATCTGAACCTCTCTGACTACATGCATACATGAGGTCTTGCCAGAAAGAAAACTCCCTGAAGTTTCTTGTGAAAGTGTCACAAACACGCTACGTGATACAGAGACAGAGTGATGGGCCTCTGAAATCATTAAAAAAATGGAAGATTTTGCCTAAAATAAAATAAAAAATGTGTTTGACAATGAATAACTGTCCGTGGCTTCATCTGAGCAGGTAAATGACACTGTGGAGCTGTAGGCACACTATAAATTAACACAGGTTTGAAATTTGAAAAAGAAAAGACTATGTATGACCATTCTGCAGTGTTTTTTTTCCATGAAAAGATCCAGGTGGAGCTCCAAAAAGGTATTTGGAGACTCCAAATGGACACAAGGTAACCAAATGATATTCCGAGACCCTAAAGATGTTTTTTCCTTTACATTTTGATATAATTCATCAGTTGGGGCTAAAATACTCACAAATTTTCCATTGTCAAATTTTCAACTAGTTGTTGGTATTACCACAAACCGTACTAATGTGCATAACTGTGTAATAAAAAACACCAATTCAAACTATATGTTTGACTCCATGTGGAGCATATTTATTTTTTTTAAAAATATCACAGTAGCAAAATATCACACTGTAAATAAACAAATAAAATAAGTAAATAAAGTATAAATAAGAAAACAAATATCAAACAAAATGACACACTATGAATAAAATAAAAATAAGACTTCAAACTCAAACTCAAAGCTTCAGTTAGTTGAGGCTATGATGAAGTAAGTAAAATGGCTTCAATCTGAAAGTGAAGTGATGGAAGTTGAGATATAATTCTATCTCTAAAGACTGAAGCCTGTAGAGATAGAACTATATCTCAACTCATAAAAACAAAACAGTGTGCTAGTTTTGTTTTTAATATTTCTATTGGTCGTGCCACTGAATATAACAGTTTTGTTTCTGAACAACCCAGAGGGGTATCATGCACTTTTGGCAAATTATTGGGGTCTTGTTTTTGCAAACAGCACACTGTCTTCGACCCTTTGTCGAATCCTGGGAGGGAAACATGGGTCCACATGTTGTTGCTGGCCGGCGAGTTGGGGATGAATGCTGTGTTGTTATTTCTCTGATGAGGAGCTCCCTAAACCTCTTTTGTTTGACTGGAGTCTCTCCATGCTCAACTGCAAGCAGTATGTAAATAATGTAGCTGTTCACTACCCAGATAGCATACATACGTCTGGCCGACGTCAGCCTGAGGACGACACATCGGCCCTGAATTTATAACGTCTGACAAGCGTCGGCCGCTGGGCGGATATCTTTAAATTCAATACTCTTTTGTCCCAGCTCTTCAAACGTCTCTGTCGGCTTTGGGTCGGCCCAGTGCCGTAGAATGTCTGCCCACATACGGAAGTCGCCACAGAGGCGGAATTTCATCTCTGCGGTATTAGTTTGGAGCTGAGCTCGTAGGACACAGCATCTCATCGGAGTTGGTTTCAGGTAAGCTAACTGGAATAAATTGGCAGAAAATAGCTATGCTGTTTCTTCTGTGACCATTAAAAGAGGCTCCTGGTGAGTGACGACTGGGTGTATAACGTTAGCACAGGTCAACACCAGCTAACGTTTTCTAGCTGATAGCTAGTTTAGCTCATGTTAGCTAACAGGCTACAGCTGTGGTGTTTTCATTTTATTTTCCCTAGTTGACGTTATCTGCTCATCTGGTTATCGTGAGCACTCGTTTTGGGTTAAAGTGGAAGTGCCCGGAGCTGCCACCCATGGTCCCGCGGCCCCCCAGCCTGACCTCTGGGGCCCTGGACATGTGCTCAAGTGTCTGGGAGAGGAGCGGAGAGGAGCGCGGAGGTAAGGCGGGGCGGGCCGACACGGTGTATCCCAGAACGGGTGCTCAAGTGTCGGTGAGACAAGCAGAGAGGAGCGTGGAGGTGAAACAGTGAAGTTTAAGGATGCCTTCGGTATTTTGTTAATGTGATTTTATGGGCAATTTATCAGTCGAGGTCTCCTCAAGCAAATCGCACCGGTGGCTACAGGTAATAGCGCAGTTTTGAAACCACTGTTTTTCTGAGATGAAGGACTGATTGAGCTGCTGTTAACAGTTAACGAAGTTAATGCCGGACCCCGTTATTTAACAGTTTAAATATTAAATTAAGCAGAATGACGGACCCAAAGCCTTCAATCTGCCTAAAAGACAGCTGAAATGCTAAAAAAAAAACAGTGGTGAAGTTGGGTTTTGTTTCTTGAAGTTACATGCTCATCATCTTTTCTGTCTCTTGCAAGCTGCCAGGAGAAGCAGACTGGCCATCTGATATTGTTTGTGGAAATTTGAAAATAAAGTTTGTCAAATTGTCTTTTGTCTCTTCATTGGGCACACTTACACACGAAATAGGGTAACAGTCAGCTAGTTTGGAATGTTAGCATTGATTTCTCACATTGAATGGTGAAATATTTGTAGTTTGAAAGGTCTGACCTAAATGAATAAAGGTCATAGTTAACGAAGCATATGAATACTAATGAAGGAGCACCCACTGAGCGCAGCTTCTTTTATTGATCATTTGAACATCGCATGGTGGTCATTTTCGATTAAAGGCCGATGTCTCAGCGACGTCTTGCCAATGAGCAAACGCTCTCCCTGCTACATCTTAACGATGTAAACTTGATACATCGGGCCAACGTCGGCCAGATGTATGTGTGCTATCTGGGTACAGCAATGTCTACCATGTGGTAAAAAACTTTTTTACTTACTTACTTACTTACGTACTTACTTCACTGCATCAGGTACCGGGACATCAGTTCTGCAAACAACTCCAGCCTCATCCCTTACCCTTCTTCTGGCAGTGAAGCCACTGAAGGCTTGGTGGAAGTTGGACGCTACAGTCACCTGTTTTGTGTCCATCCATTGGATGAACAGCAGCCCGTCCACTCTCAGCCATCTAAACTCTCCCTGCTTGGCCTTCTTCAACAGTTTATTTTGTTTGATGGCAGGAAAACGCCTACGGCTCTTGTGCATCGTCCCACAAGCCACAACCTTTTTTTGGTTCAAGTCAGTGAGGAGCTTCGGGCTGGTGTAAAAATTGTCTATGTACACCTGATATCCCGTCCCCCAAAATGAAATATCCAGAAGCCACATGACAGCTGAGTGGCCCAGCCCATCCGTCAACTGCTCAGCTCTTTTACCTTCATAAATGAAATAGTTCCATGTGTAGCCATTCATGTCTGCAAGAACAAACAGCTTTATCCCCCACGTTGTTGGTTTGAAGAGTAAATACTGTTTGAACCCTATTCTTGCTTTAGTGGCCAACATTCTTTCATCTATAGAAAGCTGCTGGCCAGGATAATATGAAGCTTTGCAGGTCAACAGGATGTCATCATACAGTGGCTTCACCTTGAACAGCTTGCCATGTTGTGGAGTACCTCTCTTCTGGTTATTTTCCTCATCTTCATCAGGATCGCTCAAGTGAAGACACCAGAAGATTGAATTGAACTGATTCCGGCTCATGACAGAGGATGGAAAGGAGGAATTGTAGGGGCGCTGTTTCCTCTAATGATCATCTTTAAACGGCCACTTCACCAGTCCACAGGGAATTATTATTGCCAGAAAGACGTAAAATTCCTCCTTAGTAACATCTTTCCAGCTGAACTTCTTCCCTGCTTCTTTCATTTTCTGTGCCATCTTATTGGTGTTGGTGATGACAGTGCGCACAACTGTTATGTTGAAAAACAACTTTAATAGCTGAAACGGTGCCCATCTTGATTCATTGCCAACATCATGGCTTGATGTTGATGGCCCTGGCAAACTGGATTCTCACCAGTTCATTTGAGTCCTCCACCTCTGGACTGTGAAAAAATATTTAGAATGAGTTGTTGTCAGTACAGTAATAATGATTCTATTCACTTATTTCTAGATCTATGCAAATATGAATTCTCAATGGGACAGACAATACAGTAGATTACAATAACAGTACAATAACATCATGCAAAATACACACCATGACTTTCTTTTCTTCCTGGGCTGGGATGGAGCTGGAGAGGACTTAGGAGGCTCCCAGTCATCATTATCATTATCATCATCATCTCCCTCCTCAAGACTGAGAAAAAGAATAAACCAGGTTAGAAATAGTCTACTAATGCAAAAAAAAAAAAAATGTTACAGCTAACAAAAAGTAGTCTTACTTTAGCAGTAGCAATAACAATAATAATAATAATAACAACAACAATAATAATAATAGGCTGTAATATAGTCCTGATATTTAGGTCATTGCCAATAGCAAATACAGCAAACATGTCTACACAATAAAAGAAAATTGTGGTAAAAAGAAAAAAGCATCCTAAGTTCGGATAAATACACTAGAAATAGCATGTGGAAAAGTACATCTCACTATCAAAAACAAACAAGTAATGAGCAACAAATTCTAACACACCACAAAGATATAAAACACGTGTGAAATAACATAAATAAACTTACTTGTCAACAACCGGATCAATGCCTCACATAAAAAGGTCCTCTTTGTCTGATAAATACTCCTGGTCGCCATCTGAAGAGTCCTCAAAAATCTTCGTCAGTGCCTCCTGAACACTGAACTTGGTCTTTGGTGTATGTTTAGACATTTGTGGATAAAAACATATGTCTCAAGAAATGACCATCTCAGTGTGTTAGTGCACACAGGCGAGAATGAGGAGCGCACCGCTACGCATGGGTATACATTGCTCAAGAGGGGGTCAATTAGCATACGCCATATGTCATTCGAAAGGTTGAAACCTCCTGTATAGGATGGAAGTGAGAAATCTAAGCCCATCATTACAGTCTCGCAACGAAATGCAGTTGAGCAAAAGCCGGACAAATTCAAGTTTTCCGTCCTTGGTGAAGACAGAGCACTCACTCCTTTTCAAAACAGTACCATCAGTGATCAAACAACACTCAGCCAGCTTCTAACATTGTACCGTATTGAAATCAGGCCTGATTGTGATAGTCGATGTTGCTTTTTGACACAGAAACACAATAAAACATCACCAGAATAAAGCCACACATGAAAAGTGAAAGTTATGATCACACCTTCTAGGCAGTATATCTCCTCCTAAAAGCTCAGCAAACGGTCGCGTGTAATACTTTAACTTTTCCTGTCGAAAAACAACATGACATGGCTTGTCACCACTCATCGCGATTTTGGACTGTGTGTTTAGGCTGCTCTGGTGCGAAATCCATCAGAGATAAAAGAAAAACGATGCCATTTTTGAAAAGCCGAGAGCTTCCTGAATCTGGTGATACCAAACATCACATGGTTTGATGACGTAGTGCGCCACAGAGATACCATATAACAGAGGAGGGAGGGAGCGAGAATGCCGAGGCCGAGCGGAGTTCAAGAGGTTAAAAACTCCTTATTTGGTTTAGGGGGACAGTACACGGTGGCAATGATAGTGGGGATGGGGCCAGATAACTGTGAGGTGATGGATTCAAATGTGTGGTAGGCAGGGGTAGAAACCGGCAGGACTTTCCACTTCTCACGGTAGAACATCACGAGACCTCCTCCCCTGCCAGAGTCACGCGGTAGACAGCTATAAATAAATCCGGGGGGAGTGGATTCATTTAGATTAAAATCATTAGGCAGTTGCCACGAGTCTGTTAAATAGAGAAAATCAAGCTCATGGTCCATGATAAGATCTTGTATGAGCTGACCCTTGCTCGTGAGCGAACGGATGTTTATCAGTCCGAAACTGGCATTGGTGTTATCATGCTTGTGAGATGAGGAGGGAGGGGCACTCAGTTTTATGAAGGAGAGGTGATTTCTATTTACAGCTTTGAAAGCAGACAGAGGGCGGAACGGCCTGACAGTTACAGTGGTCGCAACGGGGAAATCAGCAGCAGAGGGGTGTAGTGACAGCAGTGGCCTGTAGGGGGAGTAGACGGAGACAGTGGTACACTGAGAAGGCACAGTAGAAGAAGAGGGAGGGACCTGTGTGTTCAAGTGGGTGAGGTGAGTAAACAGTCAGTCACGTGGGTATGATTGGACAGTGTGCTGCAGGTTGGCTTTTAACATGTAGTTGCCACGTCTGTTTGGATGGATACCGTCGGGTTTTAACAAGGATAGGCGATTCCAGAACAAGTTGAAATTATCTATGAAGCCTACACTGAGTGCCCTGCAGACAGACTGGAGACAGGTGTGGAGCTGGAAGACTCTGCTGAACTTTTCTATCCCATGATAATGATCATTATCATCATTATTATTATTATTATTATTATATCACTATTATTATCATTATTATTACATTATTATTATTATCATTATCATAGTTATTATACTATTATCATTATTATTATTTTTATTAGTAGTAGTAGTAGTATTACTAAATTATTATTATTATCATGATTTTCAGTCAGAATTAAGAGAATGAAAACAGAATGGTTATTGTTGGTTGAGCAAATGTTTTATTAATATATTTAAAAGCATTTTATTAATGAAGTTTGTGCATAAAGTTTCCTCATAGAAAATAACTCTGATAATAAAGACAAGATTTGTATTTGTATTATTTGTCCACTGGTTATGTTTAATTTTTTAATATCATAGATTATTAAATGTACAATGAATGTTAACATCACAGTAAACATTAAAACCAAAACTTCTCAACACAAACAGACTTTAGACATGAACAGTGTTTCCCCTACATAGACTTTACTTGGGCGGCCCGTAGGGGTGGGAATCTTGGGGCACCTCACGATTCGATTACGATTACGATTCAGAGGCTACGATTCGATTATAAAACGATTATTGATGCATTTTTAATTTATGTATATTGATGCACTTTTTCCACATTTCTTTTTGTCTCACTGAATGAGTATTCATCACTTGCAGTTCAAAAAACAGTGCATTTGCAATAAGAAACAAAGAGTTGAATTAATTTCCATTATATTTTATTAACCTTTATGGAAATATCCATTGGAATGGAAATGCATGAACATTTGAACTTTAGTGTACAGCTCAAGGTGCTTTTTGCTGCTTTTAGTGTTTCATATGTTAGTTACAAATAAAACAAAAGTGCTCTCAGGCTTAAATGAACTACTACTTCAGTACCAACAAGACGTCCACGCATCACATGTAACGGCGACTCGGTCTGCATTCAACAGCGATGACGTGATTTCTGCTTTAGTCTGCTTGTAGAGTGCCGGGACGGCCGTGTCGGTGAAATAGCGTCGGGATGGGATGACGTACCTCGGCTCCGTTGCTTCCATCATTCTCCGAAATCCCAGATTTTCTACAACCGAGTAAGGTTGCAAACCCATGGCAATGAATTCCGCGATGCCTTTCGTAATTCGCTTGGCCTTTTGCGATGTGGGTGGCAGCTTACCCAGAGCGTCCTCGATTGTTCTCTGGCTGCTAGTAGCAAAAGCAGCCGGCTTTCCCACCTCCTCCGTCGGGTGGAATCGTGCTGTGTGACTTCTCATGTTCGTTGTGTTGCCAAAGTATTTTATTTTAGCGCGACAAATCTTGCATACAACGTAGCTTTTGTCCAATTCATTTCCTCCATCAGCGTTGTAGAATCCAAAATGATTCCACACGTCTGCTTTTAAATGTTTAGGAGCAGGTCGGATCTCACGGCGAGGTGGGTTGGTTAGCTCAGCCATGCTTGTTGTTGTTTTTTTTTCTGGAGGAGTGTGCTGTGGATGTGTGTTCTCGGTCCGTTCCCCATAGCGTCTCGAAGATCGCGCTTACTGTATTTTAGTTCCACTTTACTTGGCATATTTAAATAATCTGAATTTGGATGTTTGTGAATCGTTCTCGATTCTTCCACGGCCGAATCGCGATTAATCTAAGAATCGGAAATTTCCCCCACCTCTAGCAGCCCGCCCAAGTAGATTGACACCCGCCCAAGAAGATGAATTTAAAAAAAACAAACAAACAAAAAAAACAACCAAAACAAACCGCGCGGTCATAATTACTGGCACAGCGTAGGGAAAACTCAGTCCACCTGTCTGTCTCTCACTAGGTTGTCAGGCGCACACACGCACACACCAACACGCGCACGCGCTCGTGTATTCCGCCAGCCCGACCCACCTTGTTAAGCGCTCATTAGCTCGACACCACCTGCAGCGTTGCACAGCCCTGCTTGCTTCAAGTGTCTCTGAGGTAAGTTAAGTAACTTTAACACATCTTCATCACCTAAATTGAAATCATTAAATGTCTGAAATGACGCACTGTTGTGTTTAACAGCAACGATATCTTAAAGGTAGGGTCCAAAGCAGAGTGCGAAATACGGGGGGGTTTGGGGGGGTCGGACCCCCCCGATTAACCCCTTGAGACCCCCTGAAAGACTCAAAAGCAAAATCTGGGGGGGGTCTCAATCTTGTCAAAAAATAAATAAATTATATAATATAATATGATAATGTTATTGTCACTAATGGTCAATTAAATGTGTTTAAGAGATCACCATGTCAAGTATTCATAATTCAAAACTTTTATTCCTTTAACACTAAGAAGTCCTGTGCCTTTATGTATGCAAATTAGCCATGTGCGCCAGCACAGCGCAATGATGCCGGCTAGTTGAGAAGTCACAACAATGGCTAACAAGCGAAAGCTAAATCAGAGTGTATCACTCGCACACTTTGGATTCACATCCAAAAGGGTCAGAGATGAGGAGATAGACGATGGTGTCAGAACAGAGGATCCCGTTCCTCTCCCACCCTCTGCCGAAGAAAGAGAAGTTGAGGCCGAGTGCTCCGTGGCAGATGCTACTGCCCCTGCTGCTAGCACTAGCGACTTGCCCGCTTTTTTTACACCTAAGCAGGTGGGAGAATGGAAAGACCGCAACCCTTGGCTTGATATTAAGGCAGGAAAATTGGGGTGCTTAGTGTGCAGAGAAGCAAAAACGTTGCTACTCTCAGAAAAGAAACCGGGTTTACACCTCGCAGAAGAGTGGATCAACGGTGATGTTTCCAGCTCTAATGCAAAGGGTCTGCGAAAGAAAATCTACAAACACAGGGACAGTCAGGCACACGCACGGTCAGTGGAAATAGCCCAGATGAAAGAGAAAGACACTCTCTCCAACACGTTCATTGACATGCAGTCCGAATTACTCAAGAAAACCACTGTCTCATTCAGAACGGCGTACACAGTGGCAAAGGAAAGGCTATCATTCAAAAAGCTCAACCCACTCATGAGAATGCAGGAGCTTAATGGAACAGAAGTTGGTAACATCCACAAATCTGACCATGCATGCGCAGAAATAATCCATCACATTGCCAAGGAAATGCGCTGCAAATTCGCCTGCAATATTAAAGAAATGGATTCACGGGTGTCAATCACCATTGATGAAAGCACTGTTCACGGCTTGGCCTATCTAATAATCTACATAAGATGTGATGTCAGCGTAAGGGGGATGTAGACAATATTTTCCTGGATCTAGTGGAACTAACAGAGGGGCTCGATGCTGAATCCATTTTTAATTCCTTGATGGCGAGTCTACATGAAGCTGGATTGGACGATGACTTTCTGAAGACGCACCTGATCAGCATTGCCACGGACGGAGCTGCAGTGCTCACGGGAAAGAACAGTGGGCTCATCGTCCGACTCCAAGAAAAGTTTCCGAATGTGCAGTCTGTTCACTGCCTGGCGCACAGATTGGAACTAGCTGTCAAAGATGCTCTGAAACAAGCGCCTGGCACTAACCAGTTCGAGATTTTTATTTCGAAATTATATCGCTTTACAACCAGTCAACCAGGAACGCCAGATTGCTGAGAGAAGCAGCGGCCGAGCTTGACATCCACCTATTAAAAATAGGTCAAATATTCACCATCAGGTGGGTTTCCAGCAGCTTTAATACAGTGAAAGCAGTATGGAAAGATTTCCCGCACTCGCACTCCATTTCAAAACAGCCAGTGAGGACACATCACGCAATGATCTTGACAGACAAAAATACAAAGGACTTCTGAAGCACATGGCTAACTCTGGATTTGTGGAAGATTTGGCTGTCATGAAAGATATCCTGCGTGAACTCCAGAGCCTGTCCCTCAAGCTGCAGAAAAGAAAATGTCACTTGTGGATTCAAGTCTCGCCATCCAACAAACTATCAATGTTTGACGAGCATGAAGACATGTGGCGGGGAAAGTCAACCAAGAAGGCTGAACAGACCGTCTCATCTGGACTTTTCAAGGGTGTAGAGCTGAGTGAAAGCAGGGCGAAAATAAACAGGTCTCAGTTTTACGAGTCAGTGATTGGGTCTCTATCTAAGCGATTGCCGGAGTCCAATTTGGTCCTCATGCTCAAAGCCCTTGACAAGCGTTTTTGGCCAGGAGGGCAAGGACTTGATCTTGTTTGGCGAACCAGAAGTACGCAGCCTCGCGAAGCGCTTGGAGAACCAACCAGAGAGGCCGTGGAGCAGTTTCGAGATTGGAAATTACAGGGAACTGCACCGGGAAAAACACTGGAGAGACTTTGCATTGCAAGTCGCACGTATCTCCCCACTTCAGCTGAGTGCGAACGAGGCTTTTCCGCATTTAATAACACGGACAGCCAGACGCGCAACAGGTTGCGCGAAGAAAGCCTGTCTGCACTCCTGTTTGTGGACCTCAACGGACCTCCTCTGGACAAATTCGACCCGGTTCCATTCGTCAGAAGCTGGATTAAAGCAGGACATCGCCTCTCTTTCCTGGAAACCAGGACAGAAAGTACAAGAAGTCGAGAAAAGGCACATCTGGTCTATTTTAACTTAAGGTAAGAGGCCAGCCTGCTTCAGCATAACATGGCCTGAACCCGCCTGTTGAGAGCTATATTTGTCTGTGTTTTTTATTTTTCGTTATGGCCTGTTAATGAATGTGTTCAAAGCTGTGTTTAAACAAATTTGCTAGATGGTTACTTAACGTTAGGCTACATGATCGGTCATTGTGCAGGCTGAGGATCTCGTTAAAGTGCACTGATTGCACGTCAGTCTCCGATAGGCTAAAGTGGCTTTTATACAGTTGGTTGTTATTTGAATGCACAAGTTTGGTGTCAATTAGTCTTTCATTCATTTTATTTATTGTCTATTCGTTTCTGCATTGCACTGATCGTGCGCCAGTCTCTTATACCTGGCATTTATTCATTAAGTGCGCCAGTGTGGTGCCAATTTTTGTCTTTTATTTATTTTAATTATCGGCTTGTATTTGTCAATTACATTCTGCATTGGAATGCACAATTTTGCCTCTCCTTTTTATAAAACAACATGCATCTAAAATTGTTAAGTGTGCGTGTGTTTGTCATAGGCTATAGGCTGATTGTCTTGGTTTATTGTATAGGGTCACTGTATAAAAAGAAAAATAAACGGTATTGCGCAACAATCGCGAGTTAGAGACCCCCCCGAATATTGATGGGTATTTCGCACACTGGTCCAAAGTGTTGTTCGTTGCGGTTTGTAACGTTAAACAAAATATTCAACCTGGGTCCCTCCTCTCGGGCTAAGCCTACTGTGCAGCCTCCTGCCCCTGACAGCAGCAGCAGCCGCAGCCGCTAATGTACAGCAGCAGTTGTCAGAAAAGCAAAATCAAGAAACAGTCCAAGGAGCTGGGGACCGATAGCCGGCAGTCACTGACAGCGGGAGCCTCGAGCGCTAACGAGCAGGGAAGAAGCCGTGGCGGCTAGCATCCGCCGCTAGCATTAGCTTCCCAGTTCACAACAACAGCGCTCCTATTTGTCATCGCTCCGGTTCGCGGCTCCAGCGGGTTATGGTAATGCTAGACTGGTTATTGGACAAGGCATCTGTAAAGTAAGTCGACTTGGACACGTGGCCTTGCAAGAAAGTTCTGTATTTCTTCATTTAAAAATACATGCGACAGAACAAATAAACAAACTCACTTTCCTAGTGAAAGTTTCCAGTCATTGGCTAATAGGCAATCACTGTTGCACTTCATTTTGCTATTAAATATTCATAAATAAATATTGTTGAGTGGGGAAAAGGTGACTGAAAATTTACCTATTGTAACTGTTACTTGTTCATATTTAGTTTACAATTTTAATAATAAAATCTCAGCAACGAACAGGGTAAGTGATTTAAACCATAATGCATAAGAGCACAATGTGAATAATTTCAGTTAATTTTCTTGTGCTCTTTTTCATTATGGTTATGCAAGTTTTTTTTTTTTTTCTCTTTTAGATCAAAACTGAACTGAGGAACAGGCTGCAAGGACAGCCTCTTGCTGCATGCATGTGCATCAGCATAAATGGACCTGACCCCCAATCCTTTCCATACAGAAAGGCATTGGAGATCTTTTTTTTCAAAACAGAGAAAAATACACTGCCTGACAAAAACTGTCAGCTTTGCAAATAGCTTTAAATAGCTTTTTTTTTTTTTTTTTTTCATTTTTCTTTTGGGTTCTGTTTGTGTTAAAGCAAGTCTGCAGCAGGCTTAAGTTGTATCTATGTGCAATAAATAACACTTGTTCATAAACCAGTTTGACTAGATTATTTTGAATGCACTTATCAAACACCACGACGTCCCCCTCCACCGCCCGGCCCACCACCACAAGTAAATTCTCAACCTAGGGGAAACACTGATGAATATAAATACTACCCATAATTCATCACTGTATATGTGACAGATCTGTCACAGAGAGTCACACATGAATCTTTTTTATATTTATAGATTTTATACTTTATATAAAAACCAGCAGGTCATGTAGTATAAAATAGAAACTGACTGCAGTCTGCAGTAAAACGCTACACTCTCACATTACTATTATTAGTTTATTTTTATCATGTATCTATGTCTGAATCACCTGTCGGGCCCAGCCCTCTCTGGGGGCCCCTCCCACACCAGGGGCCCCGGTATATTCAGACAACATCAGACAACATGATTTTATTATCAAATACAGTGACTGAACATTATTATTAAATCATTATAAATATTATTATATCAACGTGACCTCACTCTGACACCTCGTGACTCATTGACAATAATAAAGTTTAACGTTGTTTCTGTCGCAGCTCAAATTTTGTATTTTCATCTTAATCAAATTCAGAGGGGGTATTGGATATGATCGTTTTTAAAGGATTCAAATTTCAAATAAGTCATCAACCATCTATATGTGCTTAAAACAGCTGCTGAAATTAGCAAGGATTCTTTTTTTAAAAAAGGGGGGGGGGCATTTTGCCTTAAACTGACAGGACAGTTAAGTGTGTAAGAGGGACAGAATCAGAGGGAGTGACATGCGGCACGGTGTCACAGGCCAGAGTCTAACCTGGGCCGCTGGAGCAAAAACCATATGTGACGCCCGCTCTGTCCACTAAGCCACCAACATCCCATCAAAGCTGATCCTGCTTGCTAAATTTCCCATGCTGCCTCTCTCTCCTTGGCAGCTTTAGCACTGTTACTTTGTTTATGAAATATATGCTCATATTCACTGTAGGCATTCATGAGCACCTCCAATTCCACAGGGGTAAAATAAGCTGATCGCTTTTTCTCGGTGCGGTTGCCATGGTGACTTGAGGTATTGGGGCTCCATTGATGATGGCTTTTTATTGAGGTTGTGCACGTGCTTAACTCAAGGTGAACCTACTCAGAGTTGACTGAACTAATTCAGATCAGCTGTTCCAGAACCAGTTTCCCAGCTCAGGGTAAGTCAAGTCAGAGTTTGTTGAACCTTCAACCTGGAACACCCCTCAGGTCGTCAGTTGCAAACTTGTCCTGATGATCAATAAACGGAGTCGGCTGACAGTTTGGCGCCTCAGGCAAAGCTTCAGGTCAGAGTAAACGTTTGAGTGAAGAACAAACATCAGTTATTGATCAGTTATTGATCCTTCTGATCGTCCCTGATGGTGTCTGACTGGTGTGACTCAAACAGGTAATCACTAATCAGAAGAGTCATTGATAAGATGTTCTGATGCAGAGTTATTGATTATCGGTCCATGTGAACTGATCTCAGTAAACATTTCATCTGTTTGTTTACGCTCAATGTTTACACAGTTTGTTTACTCTGAGTAAACATTTTAAAACAAACAAAAACATTTTCACAAACTGTCAGAAAAAATAAAAATGATAATTTACAGATAATCACTAAGCGCATTGGTCCTCATCAGAGACATTTTCTCTGTTTTTAGACTCATTGTCAAGGTTTTGATCAGCTTTAAATGATCGATCAGTTACATGAGACGATGATCAGCTGATTGATCAGTAACAATGATTTCAGACCTGACGTCACCAAAAAAAGTATTACCTATCGATCAATAACACAGAAAGCTGAGAGAGGTGATCGATCACTGATCATCAATAACACAGACAGTTGACAGAGGTGATCGATTACTTATCATTAATAACACAGACAGCTGACAGAGGTGATCGATTACTTATCATTAATAACACAGACAGCTGACAGAGGTGATCGATTACTTGTCATTAATAACACAGACAGCTGACAGAGGTGATCGATTACTTATCATTAATAACAGACAGCTGACAGAGGTGATCGATTACTGATCATTAATAACACAGACAGCTGACAGAGGTGATCGATCACTGATCATTAATAACACAGACAGCTGACAGAGGTGATCGATCACTGATCTTTAATAACACAGACAGCTGACAGAGGTGATCGATTTCTTATCATTAATAACAGACAGCTGACAGAGGTGATCGATTACTGATCATTAATAACACAGACAGCTGACAGAGGTGATCCATCACTGATCATTAATAACACAGACAGCTGACAGAGGTGATCGATTACTTGTCATTAATAACACAGACAGCTGACAGAAGTGATCGATCACTGATCATCAATAACACAGACAGCTGACAGAGGTGATCGATCACTGATCTTTAATAACACAGACAGCTGACAGAGGTGATCGATCACTTAATCTTTAATAACACAGACAGCTGACAGAGGTGATCGATCACTGATCATTAATAACACAGACAGCTGACAGAGGTGATCGATCACTGATCATCAATAACACAGACAGCTGACAGAGGTGATCGATCACTGATCATCAATAACACAGACAGCTAACAGAGGTGATCGATCACTGATCATCAATAACACAGACAGCTAACAGAGGTGATCGATCACTGATCTCACTTATTGATTAACCGCAGGTTGTGTCTGTTAGCATTAGCATCAGGTGCTAACAAGGTCACGCACAGTTCCGGACTCACCTGTGGGCTGTAGGCGGCGGCGGGAGCTCCGGTGAGCCGCTGTGTCACTCCATTCAGTTTGTAGTACATGTCTGACTGTGGCCACACACCTGGACTCACCTGAGCACGAGACGGTCTGACTTGTTCACACCGAAGACACGAGCTCACCTGCAGCTGCGCTGCTGACGGCACTGTGTGGTGACGTCAGAGAGGCACAGAAGGACCCGACGCAGAAGGAAGTCCGTCATCTGCCTGATCGAAAAACAAGAAACCCTACACCTTATCGATACACAGAGTGATCGATCATTTAATGTGTTCATACTGGAGTTATTGATCATTTCATGTGTTCATATTCGTTTTATTGATCATTTAATGTGTTTATATTGGAGTTATTGATCATTTAATGTTCACATTCGTGTTATTGATCATTTAATGTGTTCATACTGGTGTTATTGATCATTTCATGTGTTCATATTCGTGTTATTGATCATTAATGTGGTTATTGACAAGGTCTGTGTTAGGCTTGGACCACAGTAGCGGAGTCGGAGACAACAGAAGACTTAAAGTACAGTTTAATGTTCAGAAAAAAGTGGCGACAGGCAGATAATAACAGAAACGATGCCAGCGCTGAACATGAATGTTGACCGGAGGGTGGCTGACCGCGGCGAGTTGGTGGCAAGCAGGAAAAACTCCCGAAGTCACGGAGAAGGCGAGTCTTAACAGCACGGCAGGTGAGGAGGCAGCGAGGCACACTCTAGAGAACCAGAGAAGAAAAACAGGTGAGTCACAAGGAAAAAACACACTGAGGTTTTCTAGCGAGCTTACTAGAACAGAATACGGGTATAATTCAGGTTGCACTACCGAACAGGACGGAATTATCTGGCAGTGTGGTGAAGTGAGGACCGGTCTTTTATGGAGAGGTGATTACTGAAGAATGAGCCTCCGGTGTGCCTCGGCTGCAGGGCGGGAGAGGGTCAGCCACGCCTCCAGCCACACACTGAAAGGAAGGTAAGGGAGGGGAGAAAGGTGGAGGAGAACAACAGAAAACAAAAAACAAAAACCCAAACCATGACATTGGAGTTATTCATAATTTCATGTGTTCAAACTGGTGTTATTGATCATTTCATGTGTTCATATTTGTGTTATTGATAATTTAATGTGTTTCTATTGGAGTTATTTATCATTTAATGTGTTCATACTGGTGTTATTGATCATTTTATGTGTTCATTCTGGTGTCATTGATCATTTCATGTGTTCATATTGGAGATTGATCATTTAATGTTTTATATTGGAGTTATTTATCATTTAATGTGTTCATACTGGTGTTATTGATCATTTTATGTGTTCATTCTGGTGTCATTGATCATTTCATGTGTTCATATTGGAGTTATTCATAAATTCATGTGTTCAAACTGGTGTTATTGATCATTTCATGTGTTCATATTTGTGTTATTGATCATTTAATGTGTTTATATTGGAGTTATTTATCATTTAATGTGTTCATACTGGTGTTATTGATCATTTTATGTGTTCATTCTGGTGTCATTGATCATTTCATGTGTTCATATTGGAGTTATTGATCATTTAATGTGTTCATACTGGTGTTATTGATCATTTAATGTGTTCACATTCGTGTTACTGATCATTTAATGTGTTCATACTGGTGTTATTGATCATTTCATGTGTTCATATTCGTGTTATTGATCATTTAATGTGTTCATATTGGAGTTATTCATAATTTCATGTGTTCAAACTGGTGTTATTGATCATTTCATGTGTTCATATTTGTGTTATTGATCATTTAATGTGTTTCTATTGGAGTTATTTATCATTTTAATGTGTTCATACTGGTGTTATTGATCATTTTATGTGTTCATTCTGGTATCATTGATCATTTCATGTGTTCATATTGGAGTTATTGATCATTTAATGTGTTCATACTGGTGTTATTGATCATTTCATGTGTTCATATTCATGTTATTGATCATTTAATGTGTTCATACTGGTGTTATTGATCATTTCATGTTCATATTGGAGTTATTCATAATTTCATGTGTTCAAACTGGTGTTATTGATCATTTCATGTGTTCATATTGGAGTTATTGATCATTTAATGTGTTTATATTGGAGTTATTTATCATTTAATGTGTTCATACTGGTGTTATTGATCATTTTATGTGTTCATTCTGGTGTCATTGATCATTTCATGTGTTCATATTGGAGTTATTCATAATTTCATGTGTTCAAACTGGTGTTATTGATCATTTCATGTGTTCATATTCGTGTTATTGATCATTTAATGTTTTATATTGGAGTTATTGATCATTTAATGTGTTCATACTGGTGTTATTGATCATTTCATGTGTTCATATTCGTGTTATTGATCATTTAATATGTTCATATTCGTGTTTTTGATCATTTAAAGTGATCATATTGGAGTATTGACAATTTCATGTGTTCATACTGGTGTCATTGATCATTTAATGTGATCATACTGGTGTTACTGATCATTCAGTGTGTTCACATTGGAGTTAATGATCATTCCATGTGTTCATGGCTCTGTGTGTGTGTGTGTGTGTGTGTGTGTGTGTGTGTGTGTGTGTGTGTGTGAATTAATGCATGAATGAATGAATAAATGAATGGTGACCGGTTAAAGGCTCAGATCATATTTTTTTTCCATCTCTGCCTCACAAACAGGAAGGAAGTAGTTTTTTTGTGTTTGAAAACAAAAGAATGAACACATGAACCAAACAACTGGATACAAAAACAGTTCAGGCGTCGATCAATAATAAAAAAGTACGAGTCGTCTGATCGATACTCGTCAGGTTAAAGGGTCTGTGGAGCTTTGGTTTGAGCTCTGCAGTGTTTCACACCATAGAAGAAGAAAAACTGTCATCAGTGAGATAATTCACACTTTAAATGTCTCCAACACTTCCAGTTCCTGTCTCAGAGTCTGCTGTTGCCATGGAAACTGTGGACAGTGTCCAGCCTGTCCCAGCAGACCCAGTAACATAACAGCCTGCTGGTTTAACCCCTGACAGTCCAGTTCATGTCCTGAAGGGGGCGCTAAAGGAAACAGCAACATGTGAGGAACAGGAAGTAGATCAGCTGATGTCCAAAGGGAAGCGTCCGAGAAGGTGTTGACATGTTCACAGAGAACATCTGACAACCACTCGTCTGTTTCAGATCAGTTCTTTAAAGGAACCGCGACGTTCCTGCAGAACTCAAAGTCGAAGTTAAATAAATAAATAATCATAAACATTAAATAAGTAATAATAGTTAATAAGTAATAATCACACAAATAATAATCAAACAATTAATACATAAACGATTATAAAAGGAATAATAAGTCATAATTTAATAATTAAAGGGAAGTTCATCCACTTTTATAGAAAAAGATTAAAAAAAAAAACAAAGATTTGAATCTTAAATGAAATGAATCTTTTTTCTGAGAAGAAAAAAGACTGTGTGTGTGTGTGTGTGTGTGTGTGTGTGTGTTATAACACGCACATATATATGTATATATCTGTGTGTGTTATAACACACACAGATATATACATATATATGTGCGTGTACAGAGTCGTGCAGAAGTTTGGGCCGCGCTGGTCACAGTGTCGTTTACTGTGGTCTCACATGAGCTGATCTCCAACAGCTCCAACAACTCACAGGTTTGTGAAGGAACATCGAGACAAGTCTGATGCTTTTTGGAAACACGTCCTGTGGACACTCTCTGGACACAATGAGACAAAGGGACACCTGTCCACCTGTTACAGATGGAGGTTGACGGATAAGACAAAGGGACACCTGTCCACCTGTTACAGATGGGGGTGGACGGATGAGACGAAGGGACACCTGTCCACCTGTTACAGAAGGGGGTGGACGGATAAGACAAAGGGACACCTGTCCACCTGTTACAGAATGGGGTGGATGGATGAGACAAAAGGACACCTGTCCACCTGTTACAGAGGGGGGTGGATGGATGAGACAAAGGGACACCTGTCCACCTGTTACAGACGGAGGTGGACGGATGAGACAAAGGGACACCTGTCCACCTGTTACAGAGGGGGTGGATGGATGAGACATAGGGACACCTGTCCACCTGTTACAGACGGGGGTGGACGGATGAGACAAAGGGACACCTGTCCACCTGTTACAGACGGGTGGACGGATGACAATGGTCCGTAACGCACCTCCAAATCCACAATGGACGCCTTGAAGAGGAGCCAGCTGAAGGTTAGGTCTCGCCCCTCACAGTCCCCCGACCTAAACATCATTTAACATCTGTGGATAGAGCTCAAAGAGCAGAGCATGAAGAAATCCTCCAAACAAGAACTGAGAGATTGAAGAAGAAGAAGAAGAAGAAGAAGAAGAAGAAGGGGGCGCTACTGAGCACTGACCCTGAAACTGTAAAAGATGAAATTAAAAGTTTAATTTTTATTAAAATATTAAAGAAACGTTTCATCTTTAACTTCATGACTTTTATAGATCAGTTCTTCTACTCCCAGTAAACAAAAGTTTGACCAGGGGAGCCCAAACTTCTACATGACTCTGTAGGTTTGTGTCCTCCTCATATCTTGAGAAGCGTTCATCAGATCTACTTCACACTCAACAGGTGTATTTCTGGGGACCCAAACAGAACAGTCGCTACAGCACATTCAACAACAGATGATCAAAGACGGACCTAAGGTTTTACATCGTGGTAACTCAATATTTTAAGCATCAGTGACATAACTTTTGCAATTAAAGATTTTGTTCTTAGCCTGAAGGAAGTGCAGAACTCTACAGAGTCAAACATGAGGTCACAGCAAGCCATCAGCGGATCACTGACTGCAGGTCATGTTGGATATACTAATGTTACAGCCGAACTCTTCTTCACTTTCCCGGAGTCAACGAGACAGGGCAGCAGTCCTACAGGACTGGAAACAGTCTGCTGCAACAACTCAAAGTGTGAACATTCTCCATACTAACCTTTAAAACTAACAACGTTATCACCTGTAAAATACCTCTGCTAACAAAACCCATCCTCTACTTTATAAACACAGTGGTTCAAGAAAGTGACTAATTAAAACTTTGACTGTATTTATTTCATTCTGACTGTAAGTGTTCCTCAGGACCTGAAGAAGAGAACAGTTAACTATGAAGTCATTTGTATAAGCAGTTCTTGAGAGTTCAGATCAGACACTGAACTGGTTTAATTCATGCTGAATAATAAAAATATGTCTAACATGTCATACGGCGACAGTCCTCTGAAATACGTCCGCTTACATGTCGTATGGCGACAGTCCTCTGAAATATGTCTAACATGTCGTACGGCGACAGTCCTCTGAAATACGTCCGCTTACATGTCGTATGGCGACAGTCCTCTGAAATATGTCTAACATGTCGTACGGCGACAGTCCTCTGAAATACATCTGCTAACATGTCGTATGGCGACAGCCCTCTGAAATATGTCTAACATGTAGTACGGCGACAGTCCTCTGAAATATGTCCAACATGTCGTATGGCGACAGTCCTCTGAAATACGTCCGCTCACATGTTGTATGGCGACAGTCCTGAGAAATACATCTGCGACAGCCCTCTGAAATACATCTGCTAACATGTAGTACGGCGACAGTCCTCTGAAATACATCTGCTAACATGTAGTATGGCGACAGTCCTCTGAAGTATGTCCAACATGTTGTACGGCGACAGTCCTCTGAAATACATCTGCTTACATGTCATACATTGATTGTTCACAGTGTTCAGTTCATCAGTTCCTTTTCTTTTTGTCAAGTAAATAAACAAGTTCCAACAGTTAGATGAACCAACAGTTATGAACATTAATGTGACTCTTAAAAAGACTGTCTCAGTGCTGAAGACCTGATGGGATGTCGCTGCTGCCACTGGCATTTAAATTCTCCACGAGTGACAGTCAGCTGATCAAGGTCATGTTGTATCCATGTCAGCAGCAGTGTTGCTCAGTTTGCTCGTTGGTCAGTTGATGAACTCGGCAGACAGGCTGTGGGTGCAGCGGGCGGAGCGCACCTTGAGCTCGTGGTAGCACTGGATGAAGCTGTGGTAAATGAAGGTGATCGGCAGCGCCAGCAACACAATGCCGCTCACCACGCAGAGGCCACCCAGCACACGGCCTGCCACCGTCACTGGGTACATGTCCCCATATCCCACTGTCGTCATGGAGATGATCACCCACCAGCAGGCAGCGGGGATGCTGGCGTAGTCCTGGTTTCCGGTCTCCAGGTCCAGGCCATGCTCCAGCAGCTGGGCCAGTGCGCTGAAGATCGCCATGGCGACGCAGATGAAGATCAGCAGCTCATCATCTCGCGATAGCAGCGCCGCAGCGTCAGTCCAAGCGTCTGCAGGCCTAGGAAGTGACGAGCCAGTTTGATCACCCAGAAGATTCGCATGATGCGCAGGACACGCAGTGTGACACCAGCCCGCTGCAGCTGAGAGTTCTCCCCCGTCAGGATCGTCATGGTAACAGAGACATAGTACGGCATGATAGCCAGCAGGTCGATGATGTTTAGAGGACAACGGACAAACTCACATTTGTCCCGAGACACAAGGAAACGGACAATACACTCTGCTGTGAACCAACCAATACATACCGCCTCAATGATCCTGCAGTGAAAGACAGACAGGGGACCAATCAGAGACAGGGGACAGACAGAGGACCAATCAAAGACAGGGGACAGAAATGAACCAGTCAAAGACAGGGTACCAATAAGAGACAGGGCACAGACAGAGGACTAATCAGAGTCAGGGGACAGACAGGGGACCAATCAGAGACAGGGGACAGAGACAGAGAACCAATCAGAGACAGGAGACAGACAGAGAACCAATCAGATTTGGAACAGAGACAGAGGACCAATCAGAGACAGGGGACAGAGACAAAGGACCAATCAGAGAGAGGACAGACGGAGGACCAATCAGACACAGGGGATAGTGACAGAGGACCAATCAGAGACAGGAGACAGACAGGGACCAGTGAGAGACAGGAGACAGACAAAGGACCAATCAGAGATGTGGAACAGAGATAGAGGACCACTCAGAGACAGGAGACAGAAAGAGGGCCAGTCAGAGAGAAGACAGAGACAGAAGACCAATCAGAGAGAGGACAGACAGACAGAGGACCAATCAGATAGACAGAGACAGAAGACCAATCAGAGAAAGGACAGACAGAGGGCCAATCAGAGAGAAGACAGAGACAGAAGACCAAGGCAGGGAGATAGAAGACAGAGACAGAAGACCAATCAGAGAAAGGACAGACAGAGGACCAATCAGAGAGGACAGACAGACAGAGGACCAATCAGAGACAGGAGACAGACAGAGGACCAATCAGAGATGTGGAACAGAGATAGAGGACCAATCGGGGAAAGGGGACAGACAGAGGACCAATCAGAGACAGGAGACAGACAGAGGACCAATCAGAGAGAAGACAGAGACAGGACCAATCAGAGAGAAGACAGACAGACGAGGACCAATCAGAGACGTGGAACAGAGACAGAGGACCAATCAGAGAGAGGGGACAGACAGAGTGACCAATCACACTGAGGACAGAATATAAACAGAGAACATACTGACTCTCAGTCCGCATCCTCAGGTGTCCCCAGGCGGACGTGTCCTACCTGTGCTGGTCCAGGGTCTCAGCGGTCTTCCAGTCCGGTAAGGTGCTGGCACACAGCATCACCATGGAAATGATGACAAACAGCATGGACACTGAGGCGAGGACCTGTGCCACCAGGGAGGACGTGGGCTCCTCGAATGTCCTCCGTATCGTCTCCAGCCAGCGGCTCTGTGGCTCCTCAGGACATCGGAACTCTTCCTCAGGGAAGAAGTGGACGAAACAGTCAGACATGCGGTCGTCAAGGCGCCGCTGGCAGCAGGGCTGCAGGTCGGAGCTCTCCAGGCCCCAGTACAGCATCTCATTGTAGAATGACAGCTCACACATGTGTGGGACGAAGCGCAGCTTCCCATGCTGCACATACAGCATGATGAAGCTGAAGGCCTCTGAGTGGCGGTCAAAGAAGAACTCGTTCCTGTCGCGGTCGTAGTCGTCACAGAGCTCCAGCAGTTCGCTCTCCGACACGCAGCGGTGCAGCCGGCTGAGCCTGCTCAGAGGGAGGCGCTTCATCAGCTCTGCCGAGAAGGAAAACCGCCGCCCGCCGACATTCAGGGTGCAAAGACTGTTGCCGAACTTCATCCTTGTTTTCTTACAAACTCAGACGGTGTCTGGACTCCTGTTAGAAACTCCGCCTGAATCTGGACTCCATCCTTGTTATAAACTCAAGACCGCGTCTGCGTCCAGACTCTGTATTCCGTCTGAAGCAGTTTCGTCTCACCAACTTGCTGTTTTCAATTGTGTACAGGAACTCTTTGCCTTGGAGCCTGAAAGACATAAAAATGTTTCAGTGACCAAGAACAACAACAACAACAATAGGAGGAGTCTTATTTTGGACCTACATAGACTTTAATGATCTCCTACATGTTTTAATGTTCCTGAAGATGTCATCCTGTGACATCAGAGACAGACGGACAGACCTAGGATCAGACACACGGACAGATCCAGGATCAGCTGTGACCACACACTGTGTGTTTAAACTCACCTAATGAAGCAGCAGCTCTTTGTTTCTAAAGTCTCGTCAGAGGATCCTGTCGGACTTCTGCTGTGTTTCCCTCTCTGTTGAATCTGAGACTGAAGAGCAGCAGCAGGTCCTCCTCCTCCTCCTCCTCCTCCTCTTCCTAAGGTTGGAGAGGAGGAGGATCAGAGTCGATGATTCAGGCAGCAGTCGGCTGGAGCTGCAGAGCATCTGAACCTCCACAAACCAGTGTCTGACAGACTGAAGACAGCTGCTCATATTCACCGTCCTCCTCCTCCTCTTCCTCAGATCTGACCACCCCCCACCCCCATCAGAATTAAACATGTTGCTGTGTTTTCAGTGAGGATGAGGAGCAGATATGAATAATGGTTCAGATGTTACTGATGAAGAGGCAGCAGCAGGCTACCGTGAGGAAACGTCTCCCTCTGCTGGACGACTCAGTGAAGTGAAGATCATCTGAACAGGAAGTAGATACTCACAACCTCTAGAAGTCAGGAGGAGATTTAAATCACCTTCACACTGTCAGCAAATAAAGGGCATCTGGAGATTTAAATAATCAATGAAGTTATTGCTTCCCACTTTTTATTCCCCTGTACAGTGTTTCCCTGCAGAGCTACAGTGGAAGGATCATAATAAAAAATATAAAAGACTGTAACGTTAAAAGATAACTGCCTGAGGTTATTAAATAGGCTACTTGCAACGAGCACCCCACCCCACAGCAGAAACAATAAGCGCGTTTCCCCATAAAGAGAGACGCTGTGCGCATTTACGCACGAGGCACAGCAGCATCCCTTTTATTATTAATATTATTATTATTTATTATTTATCTATGCAGTAGGGGCACATAATATTGATTTAACAATAAAGGCCAAACACAAGTTTACTGGTTGCGGTCTAATTTCGCCTCCAATTGCCCATTTGAAGAAGAAAATGGAAAAAGTACGTGGATTTCCATTATTTTTTTTATTCACACGGAAAAACAAAATAATGCATTTAATATCTGTTTATCCTGTTATAAAACAAACAAGTTGAACACAGCTCTGGACGGAGGGGACACGCACCATATGCTCAGTTTGCATCAGTCATTTATTCATTTGAGCGTTGTTGTATTGCCAGACTTTAGTAATATCATTAATTCATTTTACTACTTGGGATTCAGATGGGTGAGTGTGAGCAAACATTCTCAATGTGTCCATTTCAGTTTGTGGCTGGTAGCCTATATTCCTTTTTTTAATTCAGTTCCGACCTTAGTAATTAAACAATATCTTTCACCATGTTGTCCACGTTTATATATCCTGCATGAAGCAACACGATGAGAACTTACGCCCCATACGTTCTCATCGTGTGCATTTTGTAGTCCATCTTCAGAACATTGTAGTTTCACCATAGCAGACCCACGTCAATAACATCCGCCGTCGCATGATGACGTAGCGCAGCGTAAATGCGGTCGTATTTTCTCAGCTCCGTGGTTCTCTTTTCCTAAGTCCTTATGAATTCTCCTGCTCATCTTTCCTTGACCTTGTGACGTTTCCCACCGAGGTCAAGGAATAGTAATTAGGAATAGACGATAGGAGGGACTTTCCGACCGCAGCCTTTGTCTCCCTTTGTCTTGTGCCAGTTTGTCTTGTTCAGTCTGTGTGATGCCAGGTTTTCATGTTATCAGGTTTGATTCTAGGTTGTGATATTTTTGATCTCATTGTGAGTGTTTTGTTTGTACTTTGAATATTCCTCCCCAAGAGCACCTTTTGTTTAATTGATTTTGCCAAGTGAAATACTTTTGTTAAACCTACTATTAGTTGTGCATTTGAGTCCACCAGTTTCGCGTCTGAGGTTGTTACAGACTGTCATGACATGTCAGCTTCATTAAAAGCATAGCTGCATACTAACGCAACAATAGATGTAAAAACACACAGAAACAACACATCTGTGATCAGTTCCTTAATTTTATTTAAACAATTTTCTAAATTATTTTCCCCTTTTTCAATTTCTCATTTTATTTCTTGGAAGTGATCAATGTAAGTGCACTTGTCCTTTAAACTTAATAAAAAATAAAAGCTAACAAAATAAAAGACACCTGGTACATTCGTTACAGCTGTATCAGTTTATAGAACAGTTTCGAACAGTTAGAACAAGAGGCTGCACTGCAACGTGCAAATCACTCCTTCTCGTGGCTGCCTGTGCTTTCCCTGTCCTTGCGGCTGCAACTTGCGCTCTCTTCTCTTCTTCAAACTACAACACCCATAATTCATGTAGGAACTGCTGCAGCCAATGTGCGGCCGGTGGGAGCTGCATGACAACTCAACCACCATGATCAGTTTTTAATGTTTTATCGGGCAATAACTTCTCCAGACTCTGCTCTAGTGTAATTTCCAGGACAATCAGGGCAGGATTCAGGACACCTGCTTCGATTTCGGGACTGTCCTGAAATCCAAGCAGGTGTCCTGAATCCTGAATCCTGCCCTGATTGTCCTAAAGTTACACGGAGGTTGCCAGGGAGGTCAGATGCTTGCATGCTAGGGCAGACAGCTTTTCATAGGCTCCTGAGTGAGCAGACCACCACTGCAGGGGACAGTCAGTGCTGATGCTGGCTCTGCTCTGTAGCGCTGCAGCTCTCCCACCACTCAAGCACAAAGAAGCCCAATCGTACGCCTACACACGGACTTTATAAAAGGCAACTCTGTGGCATACAAAACTGTAAAGTTAGAGATTAAAAATGAGATTAACGTGATCAAAAAACATAGTGTGTTAAATATGGCTGTAATTAATTATTTATACAGTTTGTCAAAGATCTGAGAACACTGACAAATTTCAGTTTAAACGTTATAGTGGTCCGGTTGAATTTACCTGAAACACGTCTTGGAGTCACTCAGAGGAAACTGACACATTAGCTTCTAATCTGCAGTTAGGAACAACAGAAACATTTAACAAGGGGAATGTTACTAAAATTCAGCTTCGTTATAACTCACAAGTATCAACGATAAAACAGCTGCCTCATTCTAGGAATATTTCCCCACAAGTACAACATGCTAACGTTATTAGCACAAGCCTATGGTATTACTATGGTGTATAAATTACCCAGCAGCGAGTTTTGTGGAGAACAGCTGTAGAAAAGCTGGAGAACGAGTGGAGAACATGTGCAGGACAGCAGGAGAACATGTGGAGAACATGTGGAGGACAGCAGGAGAACATGTGGAGGACAGCAGGAGAACGAGTGTAAACGTGACGTGCTGACATATTGCGGTAAGCGAGTTGTGTTATTTCCGGTGTTTCTGTGACAGCGTCGCTGTACAGCTCTGGTGAATTCTACTAGCCTGCTTTCTGCTTTGTCACCTCAGTTGCTTTAACGTCTACTCCAAGTCTTAACCCACACTAGTTCTGTTTAAGCACTCATAGCTCTCCTCCTTTTTACGACTTTCTTGCTAATCTCTTAGCTGTTGTTTACACGTTATTAGCCTTGGTAGCTACATTAGCTTTACTGCTAGCGATGGCTTCTCCTTCTGCTCTCTCTTGTCGGTGTGCCACATGTTCAGTTATGCCTCTGCCTCCTCTAGTGACAGTGGTAAGTGTAACAAGTGCAGCTTATTTGCTGCGTTGGAGGCGAGGCTTAGTGAATTAGAAGCGCAGCTCCGCAACATGGAAAATCACTCAGTAGCTGCGTAGTTAGCCAGTCGCCTGTAGCCGGTGCGGAGCCACATAGCACAGCCTTAGCTCTTGCTAGCGGTCCTCCGGTAACTCCCGTTCAGCCGGGACGTTGGATAAGTGTGCGCCAGAAGCATAGAATATTTTGAATATTCCTCCCCAAGAGCACCTTTTGTTTAATTGATTTTGCCAAGTGAAATACTTTTGTTAAACCTACTATTAGTTGTGCATTTAAGTCCACCAGTTTCGCGTCTGAGGTTGTTACAGACTGTCATGACATGTCAGCTTCATTAAAAGCATAGCTGCATACTAACGCAACAATAGATGTAAAAACACACAGAAACAACACATCTGTGATCAGTTCCTTAATTTATTTAAACAATTTTCTAAATTATTTTCCCCTTTTTCAATTTCTCATTTTATTTCTTGGAAGTGATCAATGTAAGTGCACTTGTCCTTTAAACTTAATAAAAAATAAAAGCTAACAAAATAAAAGACACCTGGTACATTCGTTACAGCTGTATCGTTACAGAAGCATAGCTCCAAGCTGAAGCCCACGGCTCACCACCAGCCTGTTCACGTCTCCAACCGCTTTTCCCCACTCAGCGACACACCCGCTGACGATAAAACTCTGGTTATTGGCAGCTCTATTTTGCGGAAGGTGAAGTTAGCAACACCAGCGGCCATAGTCAAATGTATCCCTGGGGCCAGAGCAGGCGACATTGAGTCAAATTTAAAACTGCTGGCTAAAGCTAAACGTAGATTCAGTAAGATTGTTATTCACGTCGGCGTTAATGACACCCGGTTACGCCAATTAGAGGTCACTAAAATTAATATTGCCTCGGTGTGTGAATATGCAAAAACGATGTCGGACTCCGAGTTTTCTCTGGACCCCTCCCTAATCTGACCTCTGATGACATGTTTAGCCGCATGTCATCATTTAATCGCTGGCTGTCCAGGTGGTGTCCAGCAAACAATGTGGGTTTCGTTAATAATTGGCAAACTTTCTGGGGAAAACCTGGTCTCATTAGGAGAGACGGCATTAATCCCACTTTGGATGGAGCTGCTCTCATTTCTAGGAACCTGGAAAATTTTATTAGTAAATTAAGTCCCTGACAACCCAGAGTTGAGACCAGGACAGAGAGCTGCAGTCCTATACGCCTCTCTGAGCTTCTAGTTCACTTACCCAGCCATAGTTTCCATAGTTTTATACCAACGGTGTCTGTCCCCCGACCACCTAAATTATTTAAATCTAAAATTAAACAAAGAGGAGTTGTGCATAACAACCTCATAAAAATTAAAACCTCCTCTGTGACAGAAAGACAAAACAGGAGAATTAAATGTGGACTGTTAAATATCAGGTCTCTATTGTCTAAAGCAGTGTTAGTAAACGAATTAATATCAGATAAGTCTCACTGAAACCTGGCTGTGTCAAGATGAATATGTCAGTCTAAATGAATCCACTCCTCCCAGTCATAATAATACCCACATTCCTCGAGGCAGCGGCCGAGGACGGGGAGTTGCAGACATTTTTAACTCTAGTCTGTTAATCAGCCCTAAACCAAAACTAGACTATAATTCTTTTGAAAGCCTCGTTCTTAGTCTTTTACATCCGACCTGGAAACCCTCGCAGCCACTTTTATTTGTTATAGTGTACCGTGCTCCTGGCCCGTATTCTGAATTTATATCTGAATTCTCAGAGTTTTTATCCAGTCTAGTTCTTAAATCGGATAAAATGATTATTGTAGGCGATTTTAACATTCATGTCGACGTTGATAATGACTCCCTGGCTCCTGCGTTTATCTCATTATTAGACTCCATTGGCTTCAGTCAGGGTGTACATGAACCCACTCACTGTTTTAACCATACCCTCGATCTAGTTCTGACGTATGGAATTGAAATTGATAACCTAACAGTCTTTCCACAGAATCCCTCGCTATCAGATCATTATTTGATTACTTTTGATTTCTTTTTACTTGATTACACACCACTCAGCAACAGTTACTATACCAGATGTTTATCAGATAGTGCTGTCGCAAAATTTAAGGAAATGATTACTCCGTCGTTAAATTCAATACCAAGTCCTTTGGTAACAGAGGTTTCCCGCACCGACTTTAACCTCTTCCGAATTGATCAATTTGTTGGTAGCGCCGTAAGCTCGCTGCGAACAACACTCGACTCTGTAGCTCCTCTTAAAAAGAAGTTAACAAAGCAAAGAAAGTTCACTCCTTGGTATAACTCTCAAACCCGTAATTAAAACAAATATCGCGAAAGTTTGAAAGGAATTGGCGATTAACCAAACTGGAAGAATCTCATTTAATCTGGGCAGACAGTCTCAAAACTTGTAAGAGGGGCCTCCGCAATGCCAGAGCAAACTATTACTCAGCTTTAATAGAAGAAAACAAGAATAACCCCAGGTTTCTTTTCAGCACTGTAGCCAGGCTGACTGAGAGTCAAAGCTCTATTGACCTTGTATTCCTTTAGCCCTTAGCAGTAATGATTTTACGAGCTTCTTTAATGACAAAATTCTAACTATTTAGAGGCAAAATTCATGACCTCCTGTCCTCAGATAGCACCTATCTAACCTCAAACACAGCTGTAACACCTAATATATATTTAGATTGCTTCTCCCCAATTTCTCTTCAAGAATCGACTGCAGTGATTTCTTCATCTAAATCATCAACGTGTCTCTTAAGGGCCGTCCAAACCAAGAACTATAACTATAAATATAACTATAAATATACAGTTTTAAAAATCGTTCTAAACTCAAGTGTTCGGCATAACGACGATAGTGGTGGACGATATCGTTTGGATCACTTTCAGAGCGATTTGATGAACGATAGAAACACTGACAGCCAATCAAAATCCATCCGAAATGACAAGTCGAGACGTTCATCACGTCATGTATACCCACTAAGAAAGCTCCAGGATTTCCATATACCCACTTAAAAATGTGCAAATATCCGTAACAATATAGTTTGCTGACAGAACTTTAACTTCAGTGATTTTGTTTCGCAAATACCGGGTAAATAACTGCAATAAAATACATTTTGCAGGGGAATGCGTCTCCTCTTTTCCCCTCTATTCATAAAATTCACCCTGTGCGCTAGAGCCCTGCGTGGGACTGTTTTCTTCAAGCCGCTCCTGAATTTCTGACCATTACCGCCCGCAATTATATTTATTTTTCTACTTTTATATACTAATCATGCAGTGATTGAGGTTAAGGCAAGCCCGGCACCAGGATGATGTTACTGAGGGGGGCAAATCTTTATTATGCAACATAGGTTCACACAGTGAGTTATAAAGAGCGCGCAGCCGTGCGTAATTGTCGCGCATAATGACAGCTCATCGCCGGAACACAATAAACTGCACGTCTTCATTCATGTTTGTCTCATGACAGATGGAGCTGACAGACAGACAGACAGACAGGTGGAGCAAGCGGCAAATTGGTTTTCTTTTTCTTTCTCGCAACATACAGCAATAACAGGTCATCAATATCCATTTTATCCATCACTCTGCTCCCCTGCCGACCGCACCGAGCAGTGTGTGTTTTGGCGTAACCTAGCAACACAACAATATCATTCTTTGGTGTGGATGCTGCCATTGTTATCGTTATAGATAACGTTACAGTTATCTTTCTTGGTGTGGACGGCCCTTTAGACCCCATCCCAACTAGGCTACTCAAGGAGGTCTTACCTTTAGTTAACACCCATATATTAGACATGATCAATATATCCTTATTAACAGGCTATGTACCACAGTCTTTAAGGTAGCTGTAATTAAACCTCTACTAAAAAAGCCCACCCTGGATCCAGAGGTGTTAGCCAACTATAGACCAATATCTAATCTTCCCTTTATGTCAAAGATCCTTGAGAAAGTAGTCGCAGACCAGCTGTGTGATTTTCTCCATGATAATAATTTATTTGAGGAATTTCAGTCAGGATTTAGAGTGCATCATAGCACTGAGACAGCACTAGTTAAAATTACAAATGACCTTCTGATTGCTTCAGACAAAGGACTTGTCTCTGTACTTGTTTTATTAGATATTAGTGCAGCGTTTGACACTGTTGACCATGAAATTCTGCTACAGAGACTGGAATACTTAATTGGCCTAAAAGGTTCTGCACTAAGCTGGTTTAAATCTTATTTATCTGATCGTTTTCAATTTGTTGACATTCATAATGAATCATCCGTACGTACTAAAGTTTGTTTTGGAGTTCCGCAAGGTTCTGTGCTTGTACCGATCCTATTTATTCTATATATGTTTCCTTTAGGCAACATCATTAGAAATCACTCTATAAATTTCCATTGTTATGCGGATGATACACAGCTGTATTTATCGATGAAGCCAGAAGAAAGTGATCAATTAACTAAACTTCATAGTCTTAAAGACATAAAACCTGGATGAGCACCAATTTCCTGATGTTAAATTCAGACAAAACTGAAGTTATTGTTCTTGGCCCCAAACAACTCAGAGACTCTTATCTGATGACATAGTTTCTCTCGATGGCATTGCTCTGGCCTCTAGCACTACCGTAAGAAACCTCGGAGTAACATTTGATCAAGATTTGTCTTTTAATTCTCATTTAAAACAAACCTCACGGACTGCATTTTTTCATTTGCGTAATATTGCAAAAATTAGGCCTATCCTGACCCAAAAAGATGCAGAAAAATTGGTCCATGCTTTGTTACCTCAAGGCTGGATTACTGTAACCTCTATTATCAGGTAGCTCTAGTAAATCATTAAAAACTCTCCAGCTAATTCAGAATGCAGCAGCACGAGTACTAACAGGAACTAAGAAACGAGATCATATTTCTCCCTGTTTTAGCTTCTCTGCACTGGCTCCCTGTAAAACCAGAATTGAATTTAAAATCCTACTGTTAACTTATAAAGCTCTAAATGGTCAAGCTCCGTCATATCTTAGAGAGCTCATAGTGCCATATTATCCCACCAGAACTCTGCGCTCTGAGAACGCAGGGTTACTCGTGGTCCCTAAAGTCTCCAAAAGTGGCCACTGGCCACCTTTTCTCTCCCTCTCTCTCTCTCTCTCTCTCTCTCTCTCTCTCTCTCTCGTATCCTATTACTGCATCTTGCTAACCATTCTGCATGTCACTAACTCGGCTTCTTCTCCGGAACCTTTGTGCTCCACTGTCTCTCAGGTTAACTCGTATTGCAGCGGTGCCTGGATAGTGTGACGTGTGTGGTTGAGGATTCCTCCTCAGTTGCTCTTCCTGAGGTTTCCATCGGCTTTTTTTTCCCCGCTAAAGGGTTTTTTGGGGAGTTTTTCCTGATCAGCTGTGAGGGTCCAAAGGACAGAGGGATGTTGTATGTTGTAAAGCCCTGTGAGGCAAATTGTGATTTGTGATATTGGGCTTTATAAATAAAATTGAATCGATTGAAACAGCTGGAGAACAAGTGCAAAACAACTTGAGAACATGTGGAGAACAGCTGGAAAACATGTGGAGAACATGTGTAGGACAGCTGGAGAACAAGTGCAAAACAGCTTGAGAACATGTGGAGAACAGCTGGAAAACGTGGAGAACATGTGTTGGACAGCTGGAGAACATGTGGAGAACAGCTGGAGAACAAGTGTAAAACAGCTTGAGAACATGTGGAACAGCTGGAAAACATGTGGAGAACATGTGGAGAACAGCTGGAGAACGAGTGTAAAACAGCTGGAGAACATGCTGAGAACAGCTGGTGAACAGCTGGAGAACATGTGAAGAACATGTGTAGGCCAGCTGGAGAACATGTGTAGGACAGCTGGAGAACAGCTGGCGAATAGCTGGAGAACATGTTGAGAACAGCTGGTGAACAGCTGGAGAACATGTGGAGGACATGTGGAGGACATGTGTACAGCTAGAGAACAGCTGGAGAACATGTGGAGAAAAACTGGAGAACAGCTGTGGATCAGCTGGAGAATATATGGAGAACAGCTGGAAAACATGTGGAGAACATGTGTAGGACAACTGGAGAACATGTGGAGAACAGCTGGAGAACAAGTGTAAAACAGCTGGAGAACATGCTGGTGAACAGCTGGAGAACATGTGAAGAAACATGTGTAGGCCAGCTGGAGAACATGTGTAGGACAGCTGGAGAACAGCTGGCGAATAGCTGGAGAACATGTTGAGAACAGCGGTAAACAGCTGGTGAACAGCTGGAGAACATGTGGAGGACATGTGGAGGACATGTGTAGAACAGCTAGAGAACAGCTGGAGAACATGTGGAGAAAAAACTGGAGAACAGCTGTGGATCAGCTGGAGAATATATGGAGACAGCTGGAAAACATGTGGAGAACAGCTGGAGAACATGTAGAGAGCAGCTGGAGAACATGTGGAGAGCAGCTGGAGAATATGTTGAGAAACGCTGGACAACAGCTGGAGAACATGTGGAGACCATGTGTAGAGCAGCTGGAAAACACGTGGAGACCATGTGTAGAGCAGCTGGAGAACATGTGGAGAAACGCTGGAGAACAGCTGGAGAACATGTGGAGACCATGTAAAGAACAGCTGGAGAACATGTGGATACCATGTGAAGAACAGCTGGAGAACATGTGGATACCATGTGAAGAACAGCTGGAGAACATGTGGAGACCATGTGTAGAGCAGCTGGAGAACATGTGGGGAATGTGTGGAGGACATGTCAAATCAAATCAAATCAAATGTCTTTATTGTCATTGCACAGCTGTACAACGAAAGTCAAGTGCAACTACCTTGTGGTAAAACAAAAGACAACACACAACTTGACATAACAACGGCAAGAGTGAAATAAATAAATAAGCAGTAGTAATAAAATAAAAGCTGTAAAAACAAAATAATGTACTGCACACACGCCCGTCCACATCCCCCCACAAGATTATGAGTTGAAATTGAAAACAAATGTTTAATAAAGAAGACGATGATTCAACAGTTTTACTCAACAACACTTTTATTTATTTCAAACATAATCTTTTCTCTTTAACAGGAAACAGGAAACAGAAGCTCCGTCAGACAAGTTTCACAGAAAACTGTCAGACGTGTCTTCTTCCTACAAACAGCCTTTGACCTCACACTCACCCTGTTTTTCCTTTAACACATATTTAATATATTTTTCATCATAAACACTGACAATCTGAGCAACAACAAAAACAACACAATAAGAACACATTCGAAAAACTCTTCATCGTCTCGTCTGTCAGCACCTGAAGGTCAAAACATTATGTTTGAGGTTCGTCTGAGGTTTGAAATGTCTGCTCTGATGGAGGAGGAGCAGGAGCAAGAGGAGGAGGAGGAGGAGGAAGAGGAGTTTATGAGCTGAAGATCATGCTGTATAACTGATCAGTTCAGGTCGATGTGACGTTCGGGTCAGTGGTGTAGTCTAGTTTATTGTAGTGTGTGTATACTGTGATGATTCCCTCCCAGCCTCGTACACACACGTCTGGACCGACACCCCATAAGCACCACCACACGCACTAACGCATACAGTAGGCTACATGCATCCACACATAACTGAAAGCATTCTGAAAGACTGGCTATGTATTATCAACAATTTATTATAAGTAACACAATAGGTCACTGCCAAACTCAAGCCACAGACAAAGAGCGCTGTGCCTTTTTTGGGGGGGGGCCTTAGAGCGCACAGTAGGGGGCTGCATTGGGACTGGGTCCCATGCAAATATTGTGGGCGGGCGGTTTGGACTTTGCTGCAGGCGGGGATGGGCGGCTAAAAAAAACACTGTGGGATCTTGGTGCACATGCATGAGTGTTTCCACTCTATACTTATTCATAAATGGACAAATATGCCCTGAACCAGCTTCCATACCATCCACACCTTCCATGTCATGGGACATGGAAGAAGACGTGCAGTTTATTGTGTTTCACCAGTGACGAGCTGTCATTATGCGCGACAATTACGCACAGCTGCGCGCTCTTTATAACTCACTGTGAACCTATGTTGTATAATAAAGATTTGCTCCCTCGTAATTTTTTACCGCCCCCTCAGTAACTTCATTCTGGCGCCAGGCCTGCCTTAACCTCAATCACTGCGTGATTATATAAAGGTAGAAAAACAAATAAATGCAGAGGAGGAGAATAAAATATGAAACAGCCTTTATTTCATTAAAAACTAAATGAAAACAACGAAATAGGAGCACTATTCCTGACCAGTGCGTCAAAAGACATGCAGGCCAGGGAAATGAAACAAACAACCCCATGAATCTCTTTATTAATAGCCTATAAAATGATGTGTTTTCTCCTGTGGGACAGGAGAAGACACAAAATCATCCATCTCTGTTATTGCGCGGGCATAAATTCTCAGAGTTTTGCGGGAGCGGGCGGTGATGGTCAGCAATTCAGCGGGAGGGGGATGAAGAAAACAGTCCCGCGCAGGGCTCTAGCGCACAGGGTGAACTTTATGAATGGAGGGGAAAAGAGGAGACACATTCCCCTGCATAATGTATTTTATTGCAGTTATTAACCCGGTATTTGCAAAACAAAATCACTGAAGTTAAAGTTCTGTCACAAAACTATATTGTTATGGATCTTTGCACATTTTACGTGGGTATACGGAAATCCTGGAGCTTTCTTAGTGGGTATACAGCGTATACCTGTGTATCACGTAGACTACACCACTGGTTCAGGTGATTAAATAAAAACTGAAACGTGAAGTTTTTTAGCTGAAGAAAAGTGAAGTTTTTTTTTTTTTTATGTTTGACAATTTCATAAATATTAAATCTGATTTATTGTCATCATGTTTCATCAGTCTGACTTCAGATCATTCTTTTATTTGATTTTATAATTAATATTTATATTCTGCTGATTAACTCTTTAAACTCTGCAGCTGAAACGGTCCACTGGTGCCTGCATCTGTATTTTTGCTTCCTGTGATGTCACTTCCTGAAGAATCTTCAGATACTTCTTATCAATAGATCTGAATGACCTGAGCTCAAAGATTATTTAGGACAATGAACCAGAATAACTGATCAAAGTTTTGAAACTGTCTTTAAAAAAATAATAATAATTTTTTTATCAGATTTTACACAAGAAAAACTAAAAAAAATCTATGTAAAATATTTTTAATAAGCATAAACAAAAAAACCATGAATGCAAACAAAATATTTCTTATTTAAACTGCAGACTTTTTAGTGTTTAAGATTCAAACATATTAATAGAGCAGAGCAACAGGACGCTGTGACGGATTCATCTTTGCTCCTCTGACGCAACTGTGTGGTTTCACGTGGTTTAACATTGATGCGACATGATGACGGTGATGACAGGAGCTCTGCTGCACAAAGAATAAACATTCTATGGTTCTTATCTTAGATCCATATAAATATAGGAAACACCACGTCTGCACATTACGATAACATTCAGTGGCGATGTGATGAAGATGTGATGAAGATGTGATGAAGATGACGATGTGATGAATGCCCCTAATCCATCTGCAGGAGGTGTTTAAAGGGTTAAATGCTGAGCTGTGATTGGTTGAATTGGTACCTGGTTAAATCTAACTGAATCTGACTGATTAAAACCTCATATGACAAACACAGACTTTTGTAATAGCTTAGTGAAAACCTTGTATCGCCACAGCATCAGTGTTATTGAACAGTTTCTGGTTCTGAGGTTCATCATTTCTTCTGAAATATAAAGGAGTGCATCATCAGCATTTGGTGACATCACACTTTTTTCTTAATAGTTTCATCTCCGATGATCTTCTCGATGTACAAAAATAAACAATATGACTATTTCCCCTCGGAGCTGTTAAATGTTAAATGTTAAACACAAACATGGAGACGTTTCTGTGGTGTTGTACTCTCGTGTCTCAGATTGGTCCTCCTTTCAACGTTGTTTCTGATAAACAACGTAAATAAATAAAGCGAATGTAAATGTCTGTTGATCTGATTTGTTGTTGCATTAATTAATCTAAACAAACTGTATTCTGACATGTTGGAGATAGAATGTCAAGTCATTAAAAGCATCATCGGGTAAAAACCTTTCACTGAAATAAACCCGTCAGACAGAGGACGGCATTCTGCGTCAGGTGAAAAAGGTTCGACCGTGTTTGTCTATGAACCTTGTAAAACATTTACAATGACACTGTCTTCACATGACATCATGTTCAGTGTTCCTGAACGCCACACCGAGCTGATGAAGCCGCCCGTCATCCACCTGTTCACCTCCATCACAACTAGTAACACCTGAAAGCAGCCCGCCACGGACAGCCAGGGTCCGACCTGATACAGTCACCGATGAGACGTAAATAAATCTGGTTTATACAAGTTTTTATTGGTGGAGGGTTTGAGTGTGTTGAGTCGTGTTAATGTGACGGGTGAGTCGGATGAGTCGGCGGCGGGTTGACATCAGGTTTTTATGCAACGTCATCAGATTTACGTCATTCATTTAGTCAGTGTTACTGTTACTGTGTTTGTGATCAATAAAGTTTCCAATTTGATCCTTTTAGGAACAAATGTCTAATCGTCCAGGTCATCATGACATTCTGGACAATAAGAATCGGATGAGACATCGTCATGACGATTCTCGGTCAACCAGGTCATGGTGACCTTCAGTCCTACCCGAACCCTAACCCCTGCCCCAGACCGTCATGGAGGACGTGGAGTCCCTATCCACAGCGTCCATCACAGGTGCGGGTCAGTAAACGCACCATCACAGGTATGGGTCATGAATGCACCATCACAGGTGTGGGTCAGTGAACGCACCATCACAGGTATGGGTCATGAACGCACCATCACAGGTACGGGTCAGTGAATGCAACATGACAGGTAAGGGTCATGAACGCACCATCACAGTTGCGGGTCAGTGAACGCGCCATCACAGGTGTGGGTCAGTGAACGCATCATCAGAGGTACGGGTTAGTGAACGCACCATCACAGGTACGGGTCAATGAACGCACCATCACAGGTACGGTCAGTGAACGCACAATCACAGCTATGGGTCGTGAACGCACCATCACAGGTACAGGTCAGTGAACGAATCATCACAGGTACAGGTCAGTGAACGCATCATCGCAGGTACAGGTCAGTGAAGGCACCATCACAGGTACAGGTCAGTGAACGCATCATCACAGGTACAGATCAGTGAACGCGTCATCACAGAGGATCAGTAGAAACACGTTAAGGCACGTTTAGTTCAACATTATGTTACAAATGAGACCTGAGAGGTCGACAGGTGACCAGTCTGTACAGTGACATCATCATGAGGACACACCCCTTTCAGGTGCATCAGTTTGATTGGTTATCGCTGTCTACCACAGGCCACAGATACATTTAGATAATAAAGTGTTAACACTGAAATAATGTGTGTGTAATGACGTGAGAATAAACTCATCTTGTTACATTAAAACATTTTTTTTAAATTGTTCGACTTTTTGTGAAAATACGAAGACGATATTTTTTTATTATATTAAAACATTTTCACCAAATATTCAGACGTTCATCTGAACTGTGTCCCTGAACGCACCGACCAATCAGACAATTATTAGTTCTGTTTGATTTTAACTCAAAAGCTTTAATAATTTAAAATTAAACTCAGTTTTTATGACAAGAAAAGTTTGTTTGTTTGTTAATTAGTTTTATTGTTAATTAAAATTAATCTCAGTTAAAAACTCGACTGAAGGTTTCTCACACTGAGTCGTTACACCGATCTGAAAACCTTCGTCACAACTCCAACACTACCAGCTGTGGCCACATGACATGGAGAACATTGTTTCTGACATCACTTCCTGTGAGGGTCTCTGAGGAACAGGAAGTTCTGAAGCACATCCTCGCCCACAGCTGACATCACCTGACGTCACCTGACAGGTGAATACAGAACGTTGTGATGGAGGAACAGCGCACACGTTAAGCGACGTCCCGATTGGTCGACAGTCAGACCTCTTCAGCGTCTCCGTAGGTTCTGTCGGAGCGTCTGGTGTGTGTTAGATGTTAGATAGAAAACATGTTATACAAATGTTGTTTAAATGTTCTCCCTTCTGATCATCACTTCCCTGTTTGAACAATGGCATCCAGCAGGGGGTGCTGCCACAGGCATCAGCTTTGAACAAGGTGTGGCATGTGTGGCGCCTGTTCTCCGTCCTTTAGGAGGTATGTCTGAGGAGCAGCGTGGGGGCGGGGCACCACTGGCTGTGGGGGTGGTGATGAGGTGTGGGGGAGCAGTCGCAGGAGCAGGGGGGGGCAGGCTTACCCAACACCCCTCCAGAGTCCAGGGGGTATTCCAAGATGGAGGCCGGCGCCGCCAGAGCATACGGGTAATCGTACGGGGCCGCATAGATCAGACTGGACTCAGGCCCCGCCCCCTGCATCAGAGCCGCCGGGTGAGGCGTCCCATTGGGCAGCACTGTCTGGATCTGGCGAATCAGAGGCATCAGGGCGGGCCTGCGGGGGCAGGTGTACGCAGGACGGTGGGCGGAGCCAGTACAGTGGCAGGGCCAGAGAGGACACGAGGAGTCTGATTAGAGGCTGAAAGAGAGACGGAAAGGAGGCTGAGGGAGGTGAAGGAGAGGAGGAGAAGAGGAAAGGAGGAGGAGAGGAAGAGGAGGAGAGGAGGAGGAGGAAAGGAGGAGGAGGAGAGGAGAAGAGGAAAGGAGGAGGAGAGGAGGAAGAGGAAAGGAGAGGAAAGAAAGAGGAGAGGAAGAGGAGGAGGAGGAGGAGAGGAAAGGAGGAGGAGGAGAGGAGAAGAGGAAAGGAGAGGAGAGGAGGAAGAGGAAAGGAGAGGAAAGAAGGAGGAGAGGAAAGGAGGAGAGGAAGAGGAGAGAGGAGGAGGAGAGGAAAGGAGGAGGAGAGGAGAAGAGGAAAGGAGGAGGAGAGGAGGAAGAGGAAAGGAGAGGAAAGAAGGAGGAGAGGAAAGGAGGAAAAAGAGGAGAGGCAGGGGAGGAGGAAGAGCAGGAAGAGAGGAAAGGAGGAGGAGAGGAGGAGGAGAGGAGGGAGAGGAGAGGAGAGAAGGAGGAGGAGAGGAAAGGAGGAGGAGGAGACGAGGAGGAGATGAGGAGGAGGAGGGGAGCAGTAGAGGAGGAGGAGGAGAGGAAAGGAGCACAAGTAGGAGAGAAGAAGAAGAGGCAGGAAAGGAGGAGAGGCAGGAAAGGAGGAGGAAGAAGAGAGGAGAGGGAAGGAGAAGGAGAGGAGAGGAGGAGGAGAAGAGGAAAGGAGGAGGAGAGGAAAAGAGGAGGAGAAGGGGAGAGGAAAGGAGGAGAAGGAGAGGTTGATGAGAAAGAGAGGTAGGGGAGGAGAGAAAGGAAGGGAAGAGGAGATGAGGAGGAAGAGGAGGAGGGGAGGAGGAAAGGAAAGGAGGAGGAGGAGGTTTGAAAAGTCCCTTTATTAAACCACTTCAGGGAACAACAAAAAAACCTGTTGAGTTTGCTTCATAGCAACAACAAACAAAAAACAGCATCATCAACACCAAGGGTGAGTAATATTTAACTCCCCACCCTCCCCACAGAGTATAAGC
>CM048930.1:40508909-40555425 GCA_026686955.1 Epinephelus cyanopodus | reverse complement strand
TGTGACCTCACAGTAAACACCTGTATGACCTCACTGTAAACACCTGTGACCTCACTGTAAACACCTGTGTGATCTCACAATAAACACCTGTACAACCTCACTGTAAACACCTGTGTGATCTCACAGTAAACACCTGTATGACCTCACTGTAAACACCTGTGTGACCTCACTGTAAACACCTGTATGACCTCACTGTAAACACCTGCATGACGTCACTGTAAACACCTGTATGACCTCACAGTAAACACATGTGTGACCTCACAGTATACACATATGTGACCTCACTGTAAACACCTGTATGACCCCACAGTAAACACATATGTGACCCCACAGTAAACACCTGTATGACCTCACTGTAAACACTTGTATGACCTCACAGTAAACACATGTGTGACCTTACAGTAAACACCTGTATGACCTCACTGTAAACACCTGTGACCTCACTGTAAACACCTGTGTGATCTCACAACAAACACCTGTATGACCTCACAGTAAACACCTGTATGACCTCACAGTAAACACCTGTACAACCTCACTGTAAAACCCTGCATGATCTCACAGTAAACACCTGTATGACCTCACTGTAAACACCTGTGACCTCACTGTAAACACCTGTGTGATCTCACAGTAAACACCTGTATGACCTCACTGTAAACACCTGTGTGACCTCACTGTAAACACCTGTATGACCTCACTGTAAACACCTGTATGACCTCACTGTAAACACCTGTGTGACCTCACTGTAAACACCTGTGTGACCTCAAAGTAAACACATGTATGACCTTACAGTAAACACCTGTGACCTCACAGTAAACACATGTGTGACCTTACAGTAAACACCTGTGACCTCACAGTAAACACCTGTATGACCTCACTGTAAACATCTGTATGACCTCACAGTAAACACCTGTATGACCTCACAGTAAACACATGTGTGACCTTACAGTAAACACCTGTGACCTCACAGTAAACACCTGTGACCTCACAGTAAACACCTGTATGACCTCACAGTAAACACATGTGTGACCTTACAGTAAACACCTGTATGACCTCACTGTAAACACCTGTGACCTAACTGTAAACACCTGTGTGATCTCACAGTATACCTGTATGACCTCACAGTAAACACCTGTACAACCTCACTGTAAACACCTGCGTGATCTCACAGTAAACACCTGTGTGACCTCACAGTAAACACCTGTATGACCTCACAGTATACACCTGTATGACCTCACAGTAAACACCTGTATGACCTCACTGTAAACACCTGTACAACCTCACTGTAAACACCTGCGTGATCTCACAGTAAACACCTGTATGACCTCACAGTAAACACCTGTACTACCTCACTGTAAACACCTGTGTGATCTCACAGTAAACACCTGTATGACCTCACTGTAAACACCTGTGTGACCTCACTGTAAACACCTGTATGACCTCACTGTAAACACCTGTATGACCTCAAAGTAAAACAATGTATGACCTTATAGTAAACACCTGTGACCTCACAGTAAACGCCTGTGACCTCACAGTAAACACATGTGTGACCTTACAGTAAACACCTGTGACCTCACAGTAAACACCTGTATGACCTCACTATAAACACCTGTATGACCTCACAGTAAACACCTGTATGACCTCACAGTAAACACATGTGTGACCTTACAGTAAACACCTGTGACCTCACAGTAAACACCTGTGACCTCACAGTAAACACATGTGTGACCTTACAGTAAACACCTGTGACCTCACAGTAAACACCTGTATGACCTTACAGTAAACACCCATGACCTCACAGTAAACACCTGTGTGACCTCACTGTAAACACCTGTATGACACTGCAGTAAAAACCTGTATGACCTCACTGTAAACACCTGTATGACCTCACAGTAAACACCTGTATGACCTCACTGTAAACACCTGTGACTTCACTGTAAACACCTGTATGACCTCACGGTAAAAACCTGTATGACCTCACAGTAAACACCTGTATGACCTCACTGTAAAACCTGTATGACCTCACAGTAAACATCTGTATGACCTCACTGTAAACACCTGTGACTTCACTGTAAACACCTGTATGACCTCACGGTAAAAACCTGTATGACCTCACAGTAAACACCTGTATGACCTCACTGTAAACACCTGTGACTTCACTGTAAACACCTATATGACCTCACAGTAATCACCTGTGTGACCTCACATTACGTCATTGGTTCAGATATGATGTCATGTGAAATCTGATGGTCAGAACCGCCGTGACCTTCAGGATCTGTCGTTTATGCTAATGAGGATGAGGGCAGTCACAGGTGTGTATGTACGCAGAGTGAGCGTTACCTTCTTCCTGTCTCTCATGGAGCCCCGCCCTCTCACCATGATCTTACATCCTGTCTCTGCCTCCAGCTGCTTAGCTGTCAGACCTCGAGGTCCCAGAATCCTCCCGACAAAATTAAACTGAAACAGAGAGGAGTCACACGCTGGTAGCCATGACAACCGGCCAATCAATCAGACAATACCCAAGCCATCAATAACCTGCTGATCAATAATCGGTCAATCAGACACACTCACGTCAGGGAACTCCTTTGTAGGAACATAGAGTTTCTCCTGCAGCTGGACGGTCGGACCAACGGCGTCGGGCAGCTCACTGCTTCTGTCTGAACCGTTCAGAGTGTTGGTGTACATATCCTTCCTGACACGACTGATCTCTGAAAACAACAACGGTGTTTACATGTTAACATGTTGGCACAACATGTGACATCTTAACATGACAACCCAACACACAACATGTCAACACAACATGCAACATGTTGACGGGTGCGTTTCAAAAAGCAAACTCTGAGTCTAATCCTGAACTCTGAGTTGATCTATTCTGAGATAAGAAACTGAGTTTCCGGTTCCAGAACAGCTGATTTGAATCAGTTTAATCAACTCAGAGTAGTTTCACCTGGAGTTAAGCGCGTGCACCTCAACTATAAAAAGCATGAATGGAGCCCCGATTCGACAAGTCACCATGGCAATGGGGAAGAGGAGGGCTGCGTTTTTCACCCCACTAGAATTAGAAATCTTAACGCGCTCATACGGCGAGTTTGCACACGTTTTCAAAAAGAAGTGCTTAAGTTTAAATGTAGTCCTTTGCAATCACAATAATATTACAGGGAAAACTGCTTAATTTATTTCATTTAGGTGCAGTAATCTCGGGGGGGAGAAACGCACTTGGCAGCAGTTTAGGATAAAATATAAAAACACTGTTCAAACAGGTAAGACCTCGGCATAATCTCATGGGGGTTCCTCATTTTGATCACGTTTTACATTGTAAAGTAAATATTAAGTGGCTGTTTGACTGTGCAGTTGTTTTATCCCCAACATAATGCTGTTTTCACACACATAAATATCTTCTCATCTATATCATGTTCTGTTAAATAATTAAGCCTATTTAAACTAACACAGACTTCTACTCAGCCAACAGAAAGAAGGCAGATGCCTGTAAAACGAGCACACTTTTCTGCTGGGATGAGAGCATGACTACGATTGGTAATGTTGCAAATGTAAGCACGGATTAGGTTGTGTATGTAGCCTAGATGATGGACTGTGATGTGAAATGGTGCAGCTCAAAAAGATAATTGTGTGGAAATGCTAGAACATCTATGCGCGGTCTGATAACCTTCTCCCGACGAATATTTAATTCTCTGCGCAGTAATGCTGCACCTTCATCCACGGGATCGTTATCAAAAGCACATGCCATGTTAGTGAAAAAGTCTCCACCTACTGTGCCTAATGGACTTCTAATATACTGACTCTGATTTTTTAAATGATTTTTTAAAATGACAGACGGCAGAACTAACTGACTGAATGAATGAGGAAATCAAATGGAGTGTGTGGCTCTGAAAGAGGCGGAGACAGAGAGAAACTCGAGGTTCATTGAGAAAAACCTGGTCCCGACCAGGTTAGGTTCATAGAGTCTGTTACTGCGGTAACTGACCGAGAGCTTAAGTTACCTCTGTCTCTGAAACAGGCTAGAGTTACTCCTCTTTCTCTGGTTTGAGTTACCTCCCTTTTTGAAACGGAAAACTCAGAGTTTCCCTCATTTCAGGGTTAACAGACTCTGAGTTTTCACTGAACCAGCTTTGTGAAACGGACCCAACATGTCAACTCAACATGCAACATGTTAATATGTCAACACAACATGCAACATGTTAACACGTCAACACAACCCGCGACATGTTAACAGGTCAACACAACACGCAACATGTAAACATGTCAACACAACATGTGGCATTTTAGCATGTCAATACAACATGTGACATTTAATATGTCAACAGAAGAAGCAACATGTTAATGTCAACATAACACGTGACATGTTAACATGTCAACAGAACATGTAACATGTTAACATGTGAATAGGACAATTAATCAATCAATCAATCATTTTTATTTATAAAGCCCAATATCACAAATCACAATTTGCCTCACAGGGTTTTACAGCATACGACATCCCTCTGTCCTTTAGACCCTCACAGCTGATCAGGAAAAACTCCCCAAAAAAACTTTAACAGGGAAAAAAAATGGTAGAAAGCTCAGAAAGAGCAACTGAGGAGGGATCCCTCTTCCAGGACGGACAGACGTGCAATAGATGTCGTACAGAACAGATCGCAACATGTTAATATGTCTACACAATACGCAATATGTTAACATGTCAACACAACATGCAACATGTTAATATGTCGACAGAACATGCAACATGTTAACATGTAAACACAACACGCGACATGTTAATTGAACATGTGACATTCTCACATGTCACAGAACAAGCAACATGTTAATATGTCAACACAACATGTTAACATGTCAACACATCAAGCAACATGTTAATATGTCAACACAACATGTTAACATGTCAACACATCAAGCAACATGTTAATATGTCAACACAATATGCAGCATGTTAATATGTCAACAGAACAAGCAACATGCCAATATGTCAACAGAACACGCAACATTTTAATGTCAACAGAACACACGTTTTTGTCAAGAGAACATGCAACATGTTAATATGTCAACAGAACATGCAACATTTTTATGTCAACAGAACACACGTTTTTGTCAAGAGAATATGCAACATACCAATATGTCAACAGAACACGCAACATTTTGATGTCAACAGAACACACGTTTTTGTCAAGAGAACATGCAACATGTTAATATGTCAACAGAACATGCAACATTTTTATGTCAACAAAACATGCCACATGTTAACATGTCAACATAACACACTACATGTTACTGTCAACAGAACACTTTTTGTCAAGAGAGCATGCAACATGTTGCCATGTTAGTACAATATGTCAACACAACATGCAAAATGTTAACATGTCAACAAAGCATGCAACATGTTGCCATGTTAACACAAATGTATGCAACATAACATGTCAACACAACATGCAACATGTTAACATGTCAGCAAAACACGTTACATCTTAACATGACAACCCAACACACAACATGTCAACACAACACACAACATGTTTATGTCAACACAACATGCAACATATGTCAACACAATACGCAACAGACATATTTTATGTTTCATTATTTCATGTTTCATTCTTTCCAAACTGTTTCCTCAGAAGAGGAGAAATAAATGATTCACATCTCTGTGTGGTTTCATTCAGATAAACACTATCTCTCAGTTCAATGAACTCCAGTCATCACAGACTAAACTCAAACACACACCATCCTCCAGGGGCCTGTATCACAAAGCGAGATCAACCTTTCCTGGGTTACCAAGACCTATCCTGGGTTGACTAACCCTAACAATGGCAATCAGGATAATCGGTATCACGACGCTGGATATCAACTCGGTAACTCAACCCAGGGTTGTTTTATCAAGAGCCGTGAACACGCACGCAGCAGACCAATCACAATCATGAAAGAAGCGTAGCGTCACTGAGCGTCCTCACAGACGCCATATGAGAGGAAAAACAAAGTATTTCTCGTGAGGATCAGAGATTAATTCTACTAAAATATGAGGAGGAGAAAAGCAACATTACAGAAAAGGCCAGGAAACATGCGTGGCAACGCATAACGGGATGAATCATGTTTAGTTTTAGTTTAGATTAGTCTATTTGCACATAATGTTAAAAACAGACAGCATAATTTACAAGATTAAAAAAAGAAAAGTGCCAGAGAGGTTAGAAGCCACTAAAAGCTTATCAAAGAAATTCCCCTGTCAAAACATCAATGAAATCAAATAGAGAAGAAAATAAACGGGTCAGGAAAGAAGAAATAGAGGAGGAGAGAGGGAAAAATCAAGACAACACAAGGGAGCAAATAAAATGATGTGTAGGTTAAATTACTCATCACTGGTTCAAGTAGCTACAGTACCTGTACCTGCACATCTGACACTGATCACACCCTTGAATCCCATGAAATCAATGCTGCGCAGATGAATTGCGTGTATTACAATTATCGTCTAACATCATCGCGTCTGATAAACTGGTCTTTGTCATAACATTATATATGCTACAATAAAGCTTAAAGCTGACGCCACAATTAAATCATATCAACACCAAACTGATAGTGTGAATAAAATCATCCTGATATTGAGCTGTGTTAGAAATTAACAGCTGCACAAAAATATACCTAGTCTCCCTCTTTAAAAAACAAAAAGGAAAATCCCTCAAACACCATGAAGTGTAGACATGATAGGCTACTTTCCACATTTCCAGCAGCAAAGCTGTCAGTTAGGCCCATTATCTTTAACAGGGATCATTTCCTCCAACAAAACAAAATGTTGGCACTAATTAATGGTGCTATTAAGTGTCTGCAAATGATCAGTTTCTTTCTTATGAAGGGTGGGATGAGATTTCGACTTCTTCCACTCCTTTGTGAACAATCTTTTCATTGTCTGTTGTTTTGTTGTTGTTGCTTTCTTTTCTTTTTTAATGTTCAAAATAAACTTTCAAATCAAAATCAATCAAATTAATTAAACTTCCCGTCATGACTGGGCTGCATTTCTGTCAGTGGAGTCATTTTTTCCCGAACAGCTGATTGGCCAGTGGGTGGTGCTTTTTATAGGATCAGATTCAACCCTGAACTTACCTGCTCCGGAGCAGGATAGCCGTTCAGAGTAAGTTACCATGGTGATCTACCCTGATAAGAACTGAACCGGCTTTGTGAGACCGAAAACCAGGTTAACCCTGAAGTTACCTCGCTGAGACAGGCCCCAGGTGTAAAAACTAAATGCACCAATTAGTACAACTGTTTCAAACACAGCCTCAAGACCACAGATGACCCATATAACCACGACACACAGAGTGAGAGCATGCGTGACAAAAGAGAACAGGGGGGAAGATGACAAAGACAAGTCATCATAACTTCCTGCCTCTTCAGTTCATTGTGTGCTTGAACATGCCAGCCCTGTGGACACCAGATAAGATGCCCAGTTTGGGCCCATACACAGGTCGCCCTGACATCACAAGTTAAAAACAGATTGACCAGTAACACTGAGGACGAGGGACAGGTGGTGTCACCGTCAGAACATGTGGTGTAGATCTGTTGCAGTTTACAGCTGCTCCACCAAGTGGAGCCTCTCGGTTTTCAGTGAGTCAGAGCTACAGGTGTGTTTGGTGACAAACTGTAAAACAAATGCACCTCCCACCATCTGAGGAGGAGAACAGTTTCTGTCTGAGGATCGAGCTGACATCAGCTGCTGTTTAGTTAACACAGACTGAGAGTGTCAGACAGTAGCAACATAATCACACATTTCCTACAAAGCAACAGGACAGTGAAACTCTTCATTATGTCGACCAGCTCTGTCAGTCAGACTGAAGTCTGCGTGGAGATCATAAGAACCTGTTTCAGATTAATTCAGTAATGTTATACTTGTTCTGACTGTTAAACAGCAGTTTGGATAAAATGTTAACTAGTCTGATCGTATGAACGTCATCACATGAAGTTCTGCAGCTGTTTGAACTTTTTGGGGTCAGTTGTGATTTTATCATTCAGGGAGGTCGGGGTTCCCCAGTTGGGTTTGTTTAACTCTGATGCAGCCTCGTCTGATTTTTCTAATGAAGCTGGAAGTTCTGCAGCTGTTTGAATTATTGGGGCCAGCCGTGATTTTAAATGACGTCATAATATTGTGTTATTTGGTTGGGTGACTCTTTCAGGAAGTTTGGCAAAAATAATTCTTTGATCAGTTTTACCTACACACACACTTCGTAACACACACACACACACACACACACACACACACACACACACACACATTTTAGCTTCTGAATGAATTGACTGGATGAATGCAATGATGGAAAGCTGCACTCAGTGTAACTGAGACAGATGAAGAAATAAGAGGTGAAGAAGATGAAGATGAAGGAAACAGACCGACAGAATGTCATTAAGCAAACTGAGGACTCTTCTTCATCTTCCTCCTCTACTCCTACTTCTTCTTCTCCGTCTCTATGAGTCGCAGCTGTTTCTGACTCCACCCTCTTCCTGTTTCTGCGGGTCAGGTGACCTCAGAGTTTAATGATTTTTGGTTTTAATTGTTTTGTGAATTAAGAAAGAACTAATCGAATAAAACATCAGATGGACTCGTGTCTGGTTTTAACAAGGTTTCACAGATTAACTGATATTTGTATTAAATGTTTCAGAGATAAAATAAAAGTTTTGGTTCTCAGTGACGTTACAGAGGAGTTCTGTAAATATAAATATATTATTTACAAAGACGTTGAATTTAAACTTTAAACTTTTTCACTTCAGAGAAACTGATCACAAACATTCCTCTGAAAAATAAAAGTATTAACTTCGACATATAAATGTTTTTACAGAATTAAAGTTTTTCCAAATGAAATCTTTATTGATTTAAAATTAGTGAATTAATAAACTTGCTGCTCACACTGATCAGAAATCATCAGACTGACAGAAAATAATCAAATATTCTGTCAAAGAAAAAGGTGTTGTTTTTAATTCTTTGACATTTAAGAAATGAAAGATTAATCAGTTATTCATTCATTCCAACTGCAATAACAGCCCTCAACAGCAGAGGAATTACAGTGCTTTGAGCATGACTTGCTGTTTTTCCTTTTCTTTAAGTGTCAATGTTTTGTACATGTACCTTTTTTGCGTGTTTTTTTAGATCGTGTAAATGTCTTGGATGTGCTTCATATGTCTTCTGTGTGTGTGTAAACCTAGTGTTAAGCCCTGTCGAAGACAAATTTCTGTTGCCTTCTGGTTCCAGACAATAAAGTTTTCTATTCTATTCTATTCTATTCTATGAATAAAATAATAAAGTTAATCAGCACTGAAAATATTCATACTTTAAACATTCTGCAGAATAAATATTTTTAATACAGTGATCTATTATCATCATTTATTCTACTGATTATTTTCTCTGTTAATTATTGATTTAATGAAATGTCAGAAACACTGAAACAATGTGACGTCACAAATATTCACATTAATATCATTAATTTATGTAGGCTGAAAAAAAACAATATTTTACCAGATTGTTTTTATTGTTTGAATAATTCAAATAAAATAATTCCATATTTTTTCATTATTATTATTACTCCATTAATCAACTGATCGATTTGGTCGATCGTCAAAGTATTTTTACTGCTGATTTACCTTCTGCCATGAGAGATCAGACAGACAGGGGGACAGTGAGACAGACAGGGACAGACAAAGGGACCGACAGACAGGGGACAGACAGACAGGTGTCTCACCCTGGTCCAGCAGTCTCTCCAGGTGCTGGAAGATCCCGGTGAAGTTCGGTAAACTGTTCATCAGCTTCTTGTCGTTCATCAGTTGCATCAGATAATCCGGACTCGGTCTCGGCTTGTCCTTTCCCTCCATGTCCCCCACCATGGTCCCACGATCCGGATCACGGCATACGGAGCACGGACATTACTCCAGACTCGGTCCTGGTCCCGATCCTGGTTCTCCTCCCTGTCTCCTCCTTTAATTCCACAAGTTGACAGAACTCAAACACGGACTCTGTGAAGTGTCCTCTGGCCCGGGGGACGGATCCGGATCACAGGAGAACCCGGTCCTGCAGCACCTCCGGCTCTCTGCTCCGGAGCTCCGCGGTGCTCAGCGGTTGTCTGTCGGCCAGCAGCGGCTCCGTGCTCCGGTCTGCTCCGTCCGGTCCTCCTCACTCACACTGAGACTGAGAGACAGTCAAATTCAGCACCAGGAGACACTCTGTTTCCGATCCGGCCTTCACAATAAGAGCACGATTTCAAACTGAAGAACTCTGATCAGATTTTAATGTTAATGAGCACTTCCTGTTTCCCTCCACCTGACAGGTGTGATGTATCAGCAACGTCATCACTGCACAGGTGTGAAAGGGCTCTGTGAGGATGGTTCGTTTTGGTCCCAGTCCCTCTGTACCTGGACCAGTCCGTCTGTGGGAGGACCAGGACTGAACAGGACTGGTTCAGGTGGATCAGGATCAATCAATCAATCAATCAATCAATCAATCAATCAATTAATCAATCAATTTTATTTATAAAGCCCAATATCACAAATCACAATTTGCCTCACAGGGCTTCACAGCGTACGACATCCCTCTGTCCTTTGGACCCTCACAGCTGATCAGGAAAAACTCCCCAAAAAACCCTTTAATGGGGAAAAAAACAAAACGGTAGAAAGCTCAGGAAGAGCAACTGAGGAGGGATCCTTCTTCCAGGACGGACAGACGTGCAGTAGATGTCGTACAGACAACAGATACAATAAATTAACAGTAATCTGTATGACACAATGAAACAGAAAGAGAGAGAGAGAGAGAGAGAGAGAGAGAGAGATGCAGGACAGACGGTAATGACGGTAGCTTACAACAACATTCATGAAAGTAATAATATTATCGTTATAGTTCTGGCTACTGTGGTACAATATGTTGAAAGTATATATTAGTATCAGGCAGTATACATGTATGATAATAATCATATGTGTATAATAACAGTAGAAGTATGACTAATGACTAATGATAACAGCAGCAGCAGCAGCAGGAGGCATCTGGCAGGACCACGGCAGCAGCACAACCACACACGTCACACTATCCAGGCACCGCTGCAATACGAGTTAACCTGAGAGACAGTGGAGCACAAAGGCTCCGGAGAAGAAGCCGAGTTAGTGACATCCAGAATGGCCGAGTTAGCAAGATGCAGTAATAGGATACGAGAGAGGGATCCTCCTGACCTGCTGACACAGGTGAGACTCCTCCCACTCTGACTCCACCCCCTCCGTGACAGCAGGTTATTAATGAAGATGAAATCAGACTCAGACAAACTGAACAAGAAATGTGGAAGTTGGACTCTGTTGTGTCACAGTCGTCGTTTAGTCTGGTGGGTTTGATTCAGGTCAGAGAGGCGTTGGTGGCACCATGGGAAACACATGTTTACACATGATGAAGAAAAAGCAGAATAAACAACAGAAACTGAACAACAAGTAAACAGCAACTATAAAGTCACTGCTGATTGGCTGACAGCTCTGACACGCCCACCAACAGACGCTCCTCAAAACCTGTCATCAATGAGCGCGTTTACATGCACACTAACAAACTGATCATTATCTTATTTCTAGAGTTACCTGATTATTCAAGTGGTCATGTAAACAGCATAATCCGATAGGCTTTATCAGATAAAAGCCATTATCTGATTATGAGAAATCAGATAAACACATCTAGCTTTTTTCCCAATAGTCAGATTATTCGGTGCATGTATACCCTTTAATCTGGTTTCTTTCGGGTTTTGCTGTTTTATACTCCCACTCCACTACATTTTGTGTGTTGTTCCTCAGATGGACGCCATGTTGTGTGTTATAATGTCAGATGGACATCATGGTGTATGTTATTCCTCAGATAGATGCCATGTTGTGTGTTATTCCTCAGATGGACGCCATGTTGTGTGTTATAACCTCAGACAGACGACATGTTGTGTGTTATTCCTCAGACAGACCCCATGTTGTGTGTTATAATGTCAGATGGACATCATGGTGTATGTTATTCCTCAGATAGACGCCATGTTGTGTGTTATTCCTCAGATGGACGCCATGTTGTGTGTTATAACCTCAGACAGACGACATGTTGTGTGTTATTCCTCAGATGGACGCCATGTTGTGTGTTATAACCTCAGATGGACGCCATGTTGTGTGTTATAACATCAGATAGACGACATGTTGTGTGTTATAACATCAGATAGACGCCATGTTGTGTGTTATAACCTCAGATAGACGACATGTTGTGTGTTATAACATCAGATGGACGACATGTTGTGTGTTATAACATCAGATGGACGCCATATTGTGTGTTATTCCTCAGATAGACGCCATGTTGTGTGTTATAACATGTGTCTGTGGTTCCTCTGATCTGTCTCATGTTGAATTCTCGTCCTGCTGTGACGGCTGAATCTATGAGATGACGTCAGAGCTGCTGATGGTGTCTCATACGTCCAGGGGGTGTTTTTCACTCTGAAGAATGTGGGAGACACACACACACACACACACACACACACAGTGATGAAGACTCGTCACTGAGTACGGGCAACACATGGTAAAGATGGCACTCAGTGAAATGCTCACACATGGTTAGCCACACACATTATTAACCCTGTCAATGTGGTGAGTGCACACACCACAATAAAGCCACAGCCGCAGTTCTATATACACCGCAATACAATACAATGCTGAGGAAATAAAACACACATTACAGTTTAGTTTATTTAGTTCACTTTATTCATACTCATCTCACAAAGACTAAGTGTTTTGCCAAAGTGTCCTCATGATCTGTTGTTCTTCTTCTTCACAGTCCCGGGGTTTCAAACAGAGCTGAGGTATAATGCTGTCTGGTATACAGGCTACAGCTGGCACAGGCAGGTGTGCTGATTGTGGAAGATACCATGTGTCATTGGCTAACAGGTTATTTTACCTCATTGATAAGTTATGGTTTTTTCAGGTATTTGAGTTGATTTGTGTTGATGTCTGTACTGAGTTATGTTTGTTTAAGGTAGAACCTCTCAGTAAAGGTGCAGATTGTGTAATAGTGAAGATAATTGATTTCATCAGGAGCTGATTGTCTAGGGGGAGGGGCTTAGTAGTTATAAGCCTCTCTGCCACAGGCTCTCAAGTGAGTCTGAGGGTGGCTGTCGATCGGACAGGTCTGTGTTTCTGAAAAACAACTCAAGCCATTGTGTTCTTTTTTCTTACAGTAAACCCACAAGGTTTTTGTAACACACACACACACACACACACACACACACACACACACACACACACACACACACACAACTGAGGGCAGTTTTTATCAGTGGGGGAGGGACTCATGTTTTTATTTTGGTTTAGGGGCGGGGCTTTCAGATTTTTCCTTCCAAATGTTTTTGATGTGGGCGGGGCTGTGATACATTTATCACGGCACCCACACTGTAAGCACAGAACATGTCTAATTTCCCATGGTCTGTAAACACATCATGTGACGAACATCTCATCAGAATCATGTTATTCTACGTCTCAGTTAATATTTATTCAAAGAAAATGTAACAAGACATTAAAGGACGGGTCATCAGGGAGCCACGCCCCCTCACAATGTGTTCAGGAAAATTTGTGTCTTTCCTAATAACAAGCCATGGATGACCAGAGAGGTCCCACTCCTGCTGAAGACTTGCAACGTGGCCTACAGGTCTGGGGACAAAAACAGCACAGCGCTGCCAGTTGCTGAGGAGGGGTATCAGAAATGCCAAGGCAGCCTACAAGAGAAGAATTGAGAGCTTGGCAAGGCATACGCCATATCATAAATCAGAACACAGACACAAATACAACCACCGGTCACAGTGCCGCACTGACAGAGCAGCTCAACTGGTTCTTCGGCCGTCAAGACAGGGAGGGAGCAGGGACTGTTACCACCTCAGCTACAGCTTCATGTAACCAGACACTCTCTTTGCAGACCACTGACGTAGCACGCACACTTCGTAATATCAACGTGCACAAAGCAGCTGGCCAGATGGGATCCCAGGATGGGTTCTTAGAGACTGTGCTATGGAGCTTGCTGGAATATTCACAGATATCTTCAACACATCGCTGGTACAGTGCTCCGTTCCCACCTGTCTGAAAACATCTGAAATAGTGCCAGTACCAAAGCAGAGTGTAATAACTGGGCTCAATGATTACAGGCCAGTGGTACTAACACCAATTATTATGATGTGTTTGGAAAGACTAGTACTGAAGAACATTAAGGCTGCTCTTCCTCCTACTCTGGACCCCCACCAATATGCATACACAGCAAATAGATCAACAGATGATGCCATTTCGCCTTCACACTGTACTGACCCACCTTGAACAGCATGGGACATATGCACAGCTGTTATTTGTGGATTACAGTTCTGCATTTAACACTATTCTTCCTTGCAGACTGTTCCACAAGATGACCAACTTGGGCCTCCCTTATAACATCTGCCTGTGGATATGGGACTTTCTAACCAACCGGCCACAAACAGTCAGGAATGGGAATGTGGAATTGGAGGTGCTCATGAATGCCTACAGCGAATATGAGCATATATTTCATAAACAAACTAACAGCCCTAAAGCTGCCAAGGAGAGAGAGGCAGCATGGGAAATTTAGCAAGCAGAATCAGCTTTGATGGGATGTTGGTGGCTTAGTGGATAGAGCAGGCATCACATATATATGGTTTTTGCCACAGTGGCCCGGGTTTGACTCCGGCCTGTGACACCTTGCTGCATGTCACTCCCTCTGTCTCTCTCCCCCTTTCACGCTTGGCTGTCCTGTCAGTTTAAGGCAAAAAACTACTGTTCAAAAAAAACAAAAACATTTGCTCTGATGAGAGCGCACGTCTGTGGTGTGTCAGATTTGATATGTGTGGCCGGTAAATGATTGAGTCTAATGAAAAACGGTACGGTTCAAACAGATATTCATTGGTGAAAGACAGAACATCTAAACGGAGTCTGAAGATCCTCTACCAGCGTAAAGTATTGTGACTTAATTCTTCGTACATACGAACAACCCATGTGTGTCTGCCAGCTTGCTTCAGGCTCGGCAGTAGGGAGGAGACAGGGTGAACTCAGGGTTTCTTATAGAAAACCTGCCAGCGAGCAGGTTAGATTCACAGAGTCAGTTGCCATGTGATTGACTCAGAGTTTGACTTACCTCTCTGTCTGAAACTGAAAACCCAGAGTTTCCCTCATCTCAGAGTTAACACACTCAGAGTTTTCACTAAACCTGGAATACCCCCCAGGATTAGTGAAAACTCTGAGTTTGTTCAGCCGGAGATTAAACGAGTTCAGTGTAACCCTGAGTCAGTTACTATGGCAACATACTTTGTGAAGCTAACCTGCCGATTCTTTTCTTTATAACATCAGAGACACTGAACACATCAGAGAGACAGCGGTTTGTCGGCCCATAACAAAAGTGTCTCTGGCTCTGAAAAGACTTTGGACCCTTTGGGTTCAAACCCAGCCTGCAGCCTCTCGCTGCGCGTCGTTCCCTCTCTCCCTCAACATTACGCTGTTTTGCCATTAAAGGAAACAAAAGCCCTGAAAATAATTTTTAAAAAGAGGAATTCCAAAGAAGTGCAGGTTTGTCAGTGTTAATGACAAATGAATCTACGTGGATACATGATGCAGTGACTCATGAATACTTTTCATATATTCAAAGACTCTGCGGTGTAACTGGCTCATTGATGGGACTCAACATCCCATAATAGCTCCATGTGAGAATAAGGAGATTACATGAAGTCATTTCACAGCAGTTAAATGAACCTCAGCCTAATATTGACAGAATGAAGTCAGTAGAAACAAAACTTTTACCAGTGTGTTTAATATCTGTGTGTTTGATATTGAGTCACTGCCCAGTGTGTTTGGGCTCCATCACATTAGCTGAATAAGTTATATTATGAACTCTGTGTAATGTTTCTGTATTTTCTGTATATTAGACACATTAACACATCACATCACTTCACATTACCTATAGCACACTCTGCAGTCTGTTCCCATCACACATCATGCTGTTGAGCTGCAGCTGATGTGATAGTTTATGTTTTGTTTTCATTTCACGGTCATTACAATCTGCGACTCAGCTGAGATGAAACAAGCGGCTTTCTGACACTGAATATCACGTTATCTGCACTCTGCTGATGATGTCTTTCTGTGCTCACCATGAACGCACCTCTCTCAGGCTGAACATACTCAGAGTTGATTGAACTGATTCTGATCAGCTGTTCTGTCTCTCAGCTCAGGCTCAGTCAACCCAGAGATCAGGATTAGGCTCAGAGTTTGTTGAGCCTGCTTCCTGAAATAGGGTCCAATTAACATAAACATCATCAGTAAACATAAATGTCATCAGTAAACATAAATATTAACATAAACATTATCAGTAAACATAAACAGCATCACAGGTCTGATTCCTGTCTCAGCCTGCTGCTGGTCTGGACCTAGATCAGTTAAAGGAACAAAGAGTCTCAGAGCTTATGGATGAACGAAGATTGTTTGTGTCTGACATCAGCTGACTGTGTATTGGTCCTTTGTTCTCTGTCACACAAAGGACCAACACAAACAAACAAACATCTGTCTGTCTGCCGTGAGCTCTCTGACTTAGAGTTATATAATAAATATACAGATCTCCATGACTGTTTTCCTCTTTTCAGAGTTAGATATTATATATATATATATATACACATATGTCTGTTCTCTGTTGGAATGTTCCAGGTTTTATGAGGTGTTTCTGAGTCTTTTCTTGCTCCTGTCTCAACTTTAGTGGAACATGTTATATCAAAATCAGAATACATTTATATATCTATGTATATGTATATATATGTATATGTATATATATATATATATATATATATATATATATATATATATATACACACACACATATATATATATATATATATATATATATATATATATATATATGTATATATAGAAAACTTACATTAGTTACAAGTAAACAATAAAGTATATGAACATTAAATATATTTCGACTGGGTTCATTATAACATTGAATATATTTGGAATGGGTTCATTTGAACATTAAATATATTTGGACTGCATTCATTTGAACATCAAATATATTTGGACTGGGTTCATTTGAACATCGAATATATTTGGACTGGGTTCATTTGAACATTAAATATATTTAGACTCGGTTCATTTGAACATTGAATATATTTGTACTGGGTTCATTTGAACATTAAATATATTTAGACTCGTTTCATTTGAATATTAAATATATGTCGACTGGGTTCATTTGAACATTGAATATATTTGGACTGGGTTCATTTGAATATTAAATATATTTGGACTCGGTTCATTTGAATATTAAATATATGTCGACTGGGTTCATTTGAACATTGAATATATTTGGACTCGGTTCAGTGGACTCAGGTCTGTAGCTGATGACGATGATGATGATGATGATGATAATGATGATGATGATGATGGTTTACCTGTGAACAGTATCAGTACTGTGGGTGTACTTGATGGCTGGAGTAGATTCAGGTCCTGCCCTGCGTTCCAATACCCATACTACCATACTATTTAGTATGCCAGAAAAATAATTAATGTGTCCCAATACATAGTATGTCAGATGCAGTGTGCCAAAAGTACCAGGATGTTCTACTACATCCGGTCATATTTCGCAGTGTGCATGTCAGCATGCTTCTTTGGCCATTCTGACCCACAATCCTTTGCGCAGCGGAAGTTACATCGCACTGACTGAGCTGCGTGTACAACCAACGCCCACACTTCCTTTCATACATGGTTTATTTAATTTGAGATACTAAGACACTACACATTAGGACTGCAATGATCTGATTATATACTATCACATATCATACATTTTGCAGGAACACAGTTACAACATTCAACTGTATTGTGATTATAGTATAATCAATGTTAGGGTTCAACTATGACTACTAATAGAAGATTCTACCAGTATAGACAGTGGTGTAAGTGTGGTATAAATAATGAATGAATATGACTAAATATGAAAACACTATGGGCCAGGTATGAGCAGTAGAGACTAGTAAATATATAAAGAGTAAAAGTCAAATACATATTAAGTAATGTAGTAAGAATGTGCAAGTGTTACACTACAAATAAAAGTAATGTGAATGTAAGGCTGCTTCACGTGCAGACAGAATATAGTGCCAGCAGCTGCACAGCTGTGAATATATTTAACAACAAACATCTGCCAGCAGCAGAGAGCTGTGTGTGAAGGGGTTAATTTACCTACTGGTGACTAGTTCAACAGACAGGTCACTAATAACAGGCTTGGGACTGTTTACGTGAACACGTCAGTTTATTAGAAACAACAACATATATTACGACATAACAGCAACAGAGCTCTCCAGCACCACCGACGGTATGAACGACTCTGGCGAGCTCGACAAGAGGAGATTTGCTGCATCTCCGAAGTACAACAAACAAAATATTCAAATGTGGCGCTACGGGACGGCGGGGGAAGTGAGCAAGAGGGTCGGAGTTCAGGGAGGGATGTGATGGCGGATGTAGTGTGTCCCATTAGCATGCATACTGCATACTACACTACATACTTTTTAGGGGCAGCTGCAGTACATACTAAAAGTATATAGTAGAAGTATAAGATTTGGAATGCAGGGCTGGTCCTGGTCCTGGTCTCAGACTGATGACATCACAGATCAGTGTGAACACCAACAGGGAGTTTTAATGAAGGTGCTGCTGTTCTCAGATTAGATCAGATGGAGGTCGTCTGAGGACATCTGACTCCTCGTCTTTGTCTCCTCCTAGACTGTGAGTGCAGCTTCCCCTCTCTGTCCATCAGCCCAGCTGTGGGAGAGTGGCAGGAGGGTGATGGTCAGCTGCTGTCCTTTGTGTAGGAGAAATACCCTTTTGAGAATATTTGCACTCGTAATAAAATTTTGGGGCACTACCCTCCCAATGATGGAAGTGACTAATCAAATTAATAACTCCATGAACCACTTACTAATTCATCAGCACGCTTATCAGTAATGAATCAATCTCAGTATCTTGGTTATGAATCCTCTATACAGTGATCTCAGCTCCTGTCCAAAAGATATACACAGACAACGACTTAACATATTCTAAATAAATGAGGATTTATTTAGAATATGTTAAGATATATATACAGTATATATTGGGAATGCAGGGATGTGCAAACCATTAACCTAATGAAACCTAAATTAAAATCAGGATAATTAACTAAGCCTCCTGCTCGACCTCACTCTTCACTGCACAGTGGCTCACTCAAGTTATGGAAGTTCTTTGCCCACTTTTTAGCAGCGGGGATCAAAGGCGAAGCTCCCCTTGGGGCCCCGGATTGTCACACAGCAGTGTGGGAGCAGTTGAGTCTGTGGTGTCCTGTAGTTGTCCCCAAGCGTCACTTCCCTTGCGCTGCAGAGTCTTTGGGGTTTGGCACAAGAAAACCGGTGATGAGTGGCTGGCAGCCGCTGGTTCCGATGAATCTGGGGCGAAGAGGTTGGTCAGCAGGTGCTGGTCTACTTCGCTATGATTACTCACTTATAATAATGGTGAAAACAATATTGTTGGCCATTCAATATTGTTGTCAGAGTTATTATTAAGGCACAAAAATGTTGAAGACTGGAGATAAAAGAAAATTGGATAAGCAAAATCTAAGTTTAAAATAAGTTTGATCGTGAGCACAAAATAGTTACGCAGAAGCAAGTAGATAAAGTATAAACAAAAGAGCATACACAAAACATGAAAGCAAGAGACTAAAGTAAAGAAGAGAGCAACAAAAGAGCAACAATTAAAAAAAGTGGAAATTACAAGAGAACGGAAAATACAAGAAGCAAGAAAGTGACAAGAGAGCAACAAGAGTAATAAGAGAGCCAGCCGTGTTGAGTGCACTCGTATTTATCTGGCCAAAGTGGGCGGATTTGATAAGGCAGCCTCTCTCTAGTTGCAAAATAGTCTTATCATGTTATTTTGGAGGAAACTTAATGCTTTTCTTATACGAGGTTGTATACTTTGATACGTTACGCACGATGGACACATACTCTTCCCATTATGGTCAAATTGATTCTTAATATCCAATTAAAAATACAAATTAACATTAAATCAAAATACAATTATTAGTTCAAATACAGACTCTAGACTAACGTATAGTTGCAATTTATAATGAAAAACAAAATGACGAAGCACATTCATGCAAACAAGTTGATTAATAATCCCCAACTATATCTTAATTCGAACTATAAAGTTGACTTCCTTATGGGAAGTCTTCTTAAGTCCACCACAAGACGGCAGTATGGCTCCATATTAGACAAGGTGTTAACAGTTGAAATTGAATTTTGCGTCTTAGAAATCTTTTGTTTTACAGGGTTAAAACAAAGTATCATGCAGGAAGAAAACATGATTATGCATGTGTACAAGTTTGGGACATAGAGAAGCAACCAACAAAAGGGAAACAAATGTATTATTTCACTTCCAGACATTTCAATTATGTCACACAGAAACATTTGGTAAGAGAGGGGAGGGCATGATCCCCTGGGGTGACAGGAAGGGACAGGATGTGGTGGAGAAAAGAAGCATTGTCTTAAGATCGTAGCAGGGCTGTTAATCAAGGCGTGTTGCATCAGGGTGGAGGAGGGGACCCCTTTATGTGTTAATGACTTAAAAAGCTTTTGAAGTACCTCAAATGAACCCTTTATTTCCCCTTTTTGGGGCCCAGATGTCTGGAGGACGCATCCCTCCTGACCGGAGTAAGCTCGGGGGCAGATTAACATAATAGTCTTATGCTCTGTGTGTTCTTCTGAATCACCCTTGGTGTTGATTTTGTTGTTTGTTGTTGTTTTTTGTTTTTTGTTTTTTGTTGTTGCCATTTTTTATAAATTATTTATTGTTAAATTGAAACAAATAAAACTTATAGAGCAAACAATCACATGTGAACGACTCAGGGAAACAGAAAAGAACGCAAAAAATAAAATTCATTAAAAAAGAAAAATTTCAGATGACATAATGATGTTCACGAGTTGACATACAAACAAAAATGAAACGTAGAAGCATGGGACACATTAACAAAAAGGAAGGAAAGAAAAAATATATTTTACAGCAATGCCGAAGACAACCAAACTGATTATGGTAGAGTTGCAACAATTAATTGACCGACTGATTTATAAATGACTACTAAATCAATTGGCAACCAATGAAACCAAATAAACGATTAATCGGTTTGAGAAATTGATAGGGGGTAAAAAAAAAAAAAAAAAAAAGTTTTTACCCTTCTCAACAACAGCAAACTGAAAACCCTTGGGTTAGACTATTGGAAACACTGAACAGCATTTTTCACCATTTTCCAACATTCTGTAGAACAATCGAGAAAGTGATTGACAGATCAAATGACAATGAGAACAACTGTTAACTGCAGCCCTAGATTACAGACCATCTCACATATAAGCAAAACACATACATGTGCATGGCAAACAGTGTTGGACAAATAAAATTGCATAACAAGAAATTAGAAATTAGAAAGAGGTGAGGCTATAGGGTTAATGAAGCCCCTGGATGATATCTATAGTTTTCTACCAGTTACTTAAAGTTACAGCTTTAGCCCCATTGATAATAGCAGTGGACCTTTCTATCTGAAAAAAAATGGATAACCAGGCACTATTCTTGTTAATTATAGGTTCAAATCAGTTCCTAATCATTATTATTAGCAGCAGTATAGGCAGCCAGAATAATCCTTTTTTCTTGACTTGGTAACAGTATGTTGGGATTGTATTGTGCAGAGCAGGGCAGGTGGGAATAGATTTGTCAGTGATGGTCCCAACAATCTTGTTTACATATCCCCAGAGAGAATTAATAATGGGACAGTAAAGGGCGACAAAGAGTAGAGGAAGCTGATCCCGGGACGTTTCCCGTTCCAGATAAAATTTCTACACATAGAATCAAGATCCTTAAAAAATTTGCAGGGGGAGGAAGGGGGAGCATCGAGAATAAGAAACTGATTTGTGGTAGTACATTCATTTTAATGACCGAAATACGACCGTGGAGACCAGCCTCTGGGACAGACCAACCAGATCTTTTTTTACTTTGGTGAGAACTGCGTTAAAGTTATCTTTGACACTAAGTGCAAGTGTAGGTCTAATTTGATTGACCAAGTAAGTAAAGTCATGGTTATGTAAAGAGATTAGAAGGTGGGCGAGCTCAATATTTATAGTTGTCTGTTACAGTTGTTTGTTGTTGTCATGAAGCAAATGCAGTAGATTTTTGTTCTTGTTCCTTGAAGTGGTTTAATAAAGGGACTTTTAAAACCAAAAACCTGTCTCTCCTCCTGTCTCTCATCTATCTAACCTCCTCTCCTCTGTCTCTCCTCCTGTCTCTCCTCCTGTCTCTCCTCCTGTCTCTCCTCTGGTGTTCCGCCTTTCATCCCAAATGAGCTGTTAGAGCATGAGCTCTGCAGGTTTGCTTAGGCTGTAAAGATGCTAAACTGAAGCATGTGTAGTCTCTGAGAGGACAGGTGTTCATGTTTTTGGACTCACCTGCACAGACACTGGAGGTGTTGAAGTTTCTTACATGTCTTAAGCCAGCTCTGGCCAAATGAAATGTTTTGAGTGTGGTGATGTGAGGCACAAACAGTTTGGGTGTCCACATAAACAGTGGCTTGATGCGGTTGCTGGCACCACTGTCGGGGCTGGCTCCATGGCTCCGCCGGTGCCCAGCTCCGGAGTGGGGCCCGCCGCCACGTCCGTGGTCAGCTCTGGGAGGTCGTGGGTTCGATCCCTGGCCAGGTCATACCAAAGACTGTAAAAATGGGACCCATTGCCTCCCTGCTTGGCACTCAGCATCAGATCACCACATGATTCCCGAGCGCGGCACCGCTGCTGCTCACCGCTCCCTCAGGGGATGGGTCAAATGCGGAGAACAAATTTCACACACTCAGGTGTGTGACAATCAGTGGAACTTTACTTTACCTAGATGAAAGGAAGCGTTTTCGCCTCAAGAAACATATCACAACACTGAGAAAGGTTAACCAGTTAAAAAGATTAAAGTTAGGTAAGATGATCATGTATCGCATGGTGTTCTTTTTCATACACTGTTCTTTACTGCTTTCCTCTTTTCTGTCTCTCTTCTTTAACCCTCATATGTGGAGCAGCACTATAGGGTTTATTAACATTAATGGTGGGAGATATAAACATTAAAGAGCCCTAGTCAGTGAGATTGTTTCACAAATAGATGTGTTGTTGTTACAGGAAACTCATAGTGACCAGGCAGATGAGGTAGACTGGGGTTTATGGTGGGAGGGTCCACACGTCCTGACTTAATTAAACATTAAATTCATTAGCTTTAATAGAGGAAAACAAAAATAACCCCAGGTTTCTTTTCAGCACTGTAGCCAGGCTGACTGAGAGTCAAAGCTCTATTGAGCCTTGCATTCCTTTAGCCCTTAGCAGTAATGATTTCATGAGCTTCTTTAATGACAAAATTCTAACTATTAGAGGCAAAATTCATGACCTCCTGTCCTCAGATAGTACCTATCTAACCTCAAACACAGCTGTAACACCTAATATATATTTAGATTGCTTCTCCCCAATTTCTCTTCAAGAATCGACTGCAGTGATTTCTTCATCTAAATCATCAACGTGTCTCTTAGACCCCATCCCAACTAGGCTACTCAAGGAAGTCTTACCTTTAGTTAACACCCATATGATCATATATCCTTATTAACAGGCTATGTACCACAGTCTTTTAAGGTAGCTGTAATTAAACCTCTACTAAAAAAGCCCACCCTGGATCCAGAGGTGTTAGCCAACTATAGACCAATATCTAATCTTCCCTTTATGTCAAAGATCCTTGAGAAAGTAGTCGCAGACCAGCTGTGTGATTTTCTCCATGATAATAATTTATTGAAGGAATTTCAGTCAGGATTTAGAGTGCACCATAGCACTGAGACAGCACTAGTTAAAATTACAAATGACCTTCTGACTGCTTCAGACAAAGGACTCGTCTCTGTACTTGTTTTATTAGATCTTAGTGCAGCGTTTGACACTGTTGACCATGAAATTCTGCTACAGAGACTGGAACACTTAATTGGCCTAAAAGGTTCTGCACTAAGCTGGTTTAAATCTTATTTATCTGATTGTTTTCAATTTGTTGACGTTCATAATGAATCATCCGTACGTACTAAAGTTTGTTTTGGAGTTCCGCAAGGTTCTGTGCTTGGACCGATCCTATTTATTCTATATATGCTTCCTTTAGGCAACTTCATTAGAAATCACTCTATAAATTTCCATTGTTGTGCGGATGATACACAGCTGTATTTATCGATGAAGCCAGAAGAAAGCGATCAATTAACTAAACTTCATAATTGTCTTAAAGACATAAAAACCTGGATGAGCACCAACTTCCTGATGTTAAATTCAGACAAAACTGAAGTTATTGTTCTTGGCCCCAAACAACTCAGAGACTCTTTATCTGATGACATAGTTTCTCTCGATGGCATTGCTCTGGCCTCTACCACTACCGTAAGAAACCTTGGAGTAACATTTGATCAAGATTTGTCTTTCAATTCTCATTTAAAACAAACCTCACGGACTGCATTTTTTCATCTGCGTAATATTGCAAAAATTAGGCCTATCCTGACCCAAAAAGATGCAGAAAAATTGGTCCACGCTTTTGTTACCTCAAGGCTGTATTACTGTAACTCTCTTATCAGGTAGCTCTAGTAAATCATTAAAAACTCTCCAGCTAATTCAGAATGCAGCAGCACGTGTACTAAGAGGAACTAAGAAACGAGATCATATTTCTCCTGTTTTAGCTTCTCTGCACTGGCTCCCTGTAAAATCCAGAATTGAATTTAAAATCCTACTGTTAACTTATAAAGCTCTAAATGGTCAAGCTCCGTCATATCTTAGAGAGCTCATAGTGCCATATTATCCCACCAGAACTCTGCGCTCTGAGAACGCAGGGTTACTCGTGGTCCCTAAAGTCTCCAAAAGTAGATCAGGAGCCAGAGCCTTCAGCTATCAGGCTCCTCTCCTGTGGAATCATCTTCCTGTTACGGTCCGGGAGGCAGACACCGTCTCCACATTTAAGACTAGACTTAAGACTTTCCTCTTTGATAAAGCTTATAGTTAGGGCTGGCTCAGGCTTGCCTTGTACCAGCCCCTAGTTAGGCTGACTTAGGCCTAGTCTGCCGGAGGACCACCTATAATACACTGGCCACCTTTTCTCTCTCTCTCTCTCTCTCTCTCCCTCTCTCTCTCTCTCGCGTATCCTATTACTGTATCTTGCTAACTCGGCCATTCTGGATGTCAACTCGGCTTCTTCTCTGGAGCCTTTGTGCTCCACTGTCTCTCAGGTTAACTCGTATTGCAGCGGTGCCTGGATAGTGTGACGTGTGGTTGTGCTGCTGCCGTGGTCCTGCCAGATGCCTCCTGCTGCTGCTGCCATCATTAGTCATTAGTCATACTTCTACTGTTATTATACACATATGATTATTATCATACATGTATACTGCCAGATACTAATATATACTTTCAACATATTGTACCACAGTAGCCAGAACTATAACGACAATATTATTACTTTCATGAATGTTGTTGTAAGCTACTGTCATTACCGAGGATGTCATACAGATTACTGTTAATTTATCATGCTGATCTGTTCTGTACGACATCTATTGCACGTCTGTCCGTCCTGGAAGAGGGATCCCTCCTCAGTTGCTCTTCCTGAGCTTTCTACCATTTTTTTTTTCCCCAGTAAAGGGTTTTTTTTGGGGAGTTTTTCCTTATCCGCTGTGAGGGTCTAAAGGACAGAGGGATGTCGTATGCTGTAAAGCCCTGTGAGGCAAATTGTATTTGTGATATTGGGCTTTATAAATAAAATTGATTGATTGATGATTGATTGATGATTGATTGATTGATTGATCACCTTGTGGGGCATCATTCCCATAAAGGGAAAATGATAGCCAGTTAAAGGCATCAGTCTCTAAAATAGGCTAAACTATTAATTTGGAGTTTGATTAATAATTAAATTAATGACAACAACCAAAATTAACAGTAACGCCTGAAGGATTTCGGAGTTCTTGACGCAGCAGAGGTTGACTATTCATTTACTCTTGTGCAACATTAAACAGACAGCAGGTATGATTCCAAAGAATTGTATTTATTCACAACTTAGCAAAGCAACCAAAACACACAAATTCAAACTAACTATATACAAGCTTGGTGTGTATATGTGTGTGTGTGTGTGTGTGTGTGTGTGTGTGTGTGTGTGTGTGTGTGTGTGAGTGAGAGAGAGAGAGAGAGAGAGAGACAGAGAGAAAGAAGAGAAAGAAGAGAAAGAAAGACAAAGGTGGGTGTGGTGATCAAAGAGCTGTTTGGCCTACAAAACAAAATGGCTGACAACAGAAACTACCAAAATGGCCGAATCAAGGCTGGCTTCAGGGGGAGGTGTCTGTCTGACCATGTGGTCAGGACAAATACAAATGAAAAGAAGCTGGAACTTGGAGATGCCTGTTTGGGTGCAGCTCTGTTGAAGCCTTTGTTAATGAGTCTATGTGAATGTGATTTGTGTTGCAAATGGTCTGGATTAGTGCAGAGATTGTTTAGTTGTGTGCAAGAATCTGTTTGTGAACAGTATTAGCAAACTAAACACTTAGCTTTGGCGAAGCCAACTAATCAATGACCTAACTGCAAACAATCACAACAATAACTCAGTAAACAGCATTAAGTCACATACAACAAGTTAAACAGTCTTGCTTAGCCTGTAAAGTTGTGATAAGCTATGCCCAGTTGTTACATTATCGATCCTTGAATGAATGGAAGAAAGAGTCACTTGGTGGTGCTGCTTTGTTAGCCGGCAGAAGGAGGCTGGGAAGGTCTGGTTTCAGCTGCAGTCTTTGTGGTGTCCTTTGTCCCAAAGGTTCTGATCCGAGGAAGCTGGTCGCTCGGGGCCCTGAAAGAGTCAGACACTGGGTGCTAACTCACTTAGTTCCTTGTTGCTGTAAAGCTGGTTGCAAACCTTGTGTTTGCAAGAGAGTCTGTGATCAGTTGCCCTCCCTTTAGTGGTTTGGGCTATGGAGCCAGGGTCTAGGCCTCTGGACTGTTCCAGGCCCAACTGGGAAGAGGGTGAGCTGCTGAAGCAGCTGGGCAAGAGAAATAAATCTGTTGGAAGGGAGCACAAATCTACAGATGCATGTGACATCAGAGTCACATGTCACTATAAAAGTCCAATCAAGTTTTGGGACTTGAGTTTCACTGAGGTGTGAGGTGAGACCTCCTGTGGAGATGGGTGTTGCATAGCTCTCTTTGTTTGAAGACAAAGAGCATGCAGAAGAAAAAGCCTTGAAATCAGTGATGATTTTACCAAATGATAAATCATCTGTGGTCCTGTGAATCCCAACAGTGTCTAAAACAAACCATTACTCCCCTAGATCTGCTTGATACCTGGAGACTTAGACACTCACACACCCGTCAGTATACATGGATACGGATCAGAAACAACAGGGTCAGTGCAGACTAGATAAGTTTTACATCTCACAAAATCTCAAAACCAGATTAGTCAGCAGTACCATAACCCCGGTTGGTTTCACTGACCACCACCTAGTCAGTATAAACTTGATAATTTCACCAGGTGAGAGGGCCAAATCCTACTGGCATTTCAACAATAAACTCTTACAAGACTTTTGTCAGAGCTTTGGGAATTTACACTGGCAGACAAAGAAAAGCAGCTTTAGCTCTTTAAAGCAATGGTGGGAGGTTGGCAAAGCTCAAAATCGTGTGTTCAGTCAGCAGTACACGTCACACTCTACTGCTGAAATCAAGGCAGCAGTACCAAACCTTGAAACCAGCATCAGCACCATCAAGAAGGGGATCAGGAGAGACTCTGATTCAACTGCTGACGACCTGCTGCAGCAGAAGAAGAAGAAGGAACTGAGCGCTTTTCTGCAAGAGAGGGTGAAGGGAGCTTTGGTCTAACTGCTCTTCCTCCAGTTGAAGGACATGGATGCCCTGAGCTCCTTCCTCTTCAACTTGGAGCAGAACATGGTGCAGAGGAAGCAGATGGCCTGTCTGAAGCTCCCTGGAGGGAGACTGACTGCAGGATGAATGAAATGAGGGCTCATGTAATTGACTTTTACATCAGCCTATTTAAGGCTGAACCGTGTAGCGCTGAAAACTGCAAAGAGCTTCTGGAGAGTCTTCCCCAGCTCAGTCCAGAGGAGACAGCTGCCCTGGACTGTGGGCTAACTCTCGAAGAATGACAATGGCCGTTAACCAGATGCCTTCTGAATGGGCACCAGGGATTGATGGTCTCCACCGACTTCTACAAGTGGTTCTGAAACATTATTGATACTGACCAACACGAAGTAGTGCAGGAGTGTTTCAGCACTGGATCTCTTCCGGTTTCTTGCCAGCGGGCAGTCCTTCCTTTTACTTTTTTATTGTTTTTAAATGTAAACAAGTACATTAGTCAGATAACATTACAAGTACATAGCAATCAAAAATATAGAAAAAGAAAGAGGAAGAAGAAAAAAGAAAAGAAAAGAAACCTAGTAATAAATTTAGAGACCAAAGAATGGACTTTTTTCCAGTAATCAGTTGGGGGTGGTAAGGCAACATCGAAGAAAAGAAATTTATGCCTGGTAAAATATCCATTGATTTTGGCAAGTGAGACCATCTATTGAGATCCGCCTCAATTTTATTATAGATACCCTGAAAGTTTTTATTGGCAATATTAGCTAATGAAGGAAAAATGTCCACCCCCAAGTATTTCAATTGTTTGACCACTGGGATGTGCTGAGGTAATGAGCTTAAGTTCAATTTAGAGTTTAAAGGGAGAAGCGCAGATTTTGTCCAATTGATTTTATAACCGGATAGAGAGCTAAATTCATCAAAAGTATCCAAAATATGCGGTGATGATATGGTTACTCTATCAGAATATAATAATATGTCATCAGCATACAACGATATGGAGTGTGTGGTGCTGTTAAAAGTGATGGGGGAAATAATTGGGTGTTGACAAATTTTCTGTGCGAGGGACTCTAATGACAAAATAAAAAGAAAAGGGCTTAGTGGGCTTCCCTGTCAGCATGAGTGTGATAAATTAAACTTGATTGATATGAAGCCATTTGTGTTTATCATTGCAGATGGGTTATTGTATAGTAGTTTAGTTAAATTAATAAAAGTTGGACCCACTTTAAAGCACTGTAGAACCATCCACAAGTATTCCCATTCTAGCCTATCAAAGGCCTTTTCTGCATCCAGGCTCAATACTGCACATGGAGAGGGTATATCCTTGGCAGCATAAATTACATGAAGCAGACGTCGTACATTGTCCGAAGCAAGTCGTGATTTCATAAAGCCTGTCTGATCACTCTTAATTAATGTAGTCATGTGGGGTTCTAATCAGGAGGCTAATAGATTTTTATTTCTGCATAGAGGATAGACAATGGTCTATAGTTCTCACATTTAGAGGTGTTCTTATTGGTGTGGTGAGAATGAGCTGAGGGGAAGCCCTGGCTGGTGACGTCAGCAGCCAGGACTCCCTAATGACTCGATTTGATTCAGGTGTGACTGATTTTGCTGAGAAGAGGAGAAAACAAAAGACACTGACACGCTGCGATTCGTGTTGGAGCACCCGTTACTGCGGCTCGGCACTCTGTCAGGAAGGTGGGTGCTGTTCGCAGCAAGTTAGAACTGCCGGCGGTGAAGACAGGTAGCCAGGGGGTTAGCTGTTCCTGCGTTAGGAGGGGAGGTGTGTTGCCTCCTGTAGTTAGATTAGGGCCGGGTTTAGAGAGTGCTGGAGCCGCTATCGCTCCGTGTGCTGCTGCCTGCTGTGACACTGACTGGCCGTTGGCCGGATCCTGTTCACGCTGTCCAACGAAGCCATTTCCCCGGGGAGTTGGACGGCGACACAAGCTCAGACCCCGGTGGAGGGTCTCGCCGGGTGGGCGAGTTAAGTATAACCGTTTATAACTTATTAGTTGTATGACTGTATTTTTAGATTGTGTATAGGTTGGCCTGTTTCATTGTTTTAATAGTGTGGAGAGGGAGGGTTATTGGGGAGGAGCAACTCAGCTGGCGGGACACTCGTTGGGTTTCTCTTAGAGTGTGTATTTTTGCATTATAGTGCCTCCTGTTTACAGTGTGTATTTATGTATTGTAGTGCCTCCGGTTAGAGGGTGTAAGCTTAACCTGGTTGTCGAGTGGTTTTGCCATAAGCTAAAGTTTAATTAGTCCTGTGTGTAGTGGGTTTTCAATCTGTGTGCTGTGTTGAGTTGCAGTGCCTCTTAAGGGTGTAAAGCATGCCTAAATGGTCTGTGTGCAGGAGTCGCATAATTAATTGGACCCGTTGTTGTCCTGGGGTGACTGGTTGCCCCCTACTTACCTGAGCTCTCCCCGCTTTTTAGGAAATGTGTTTCCCTTTTGTGAGGAATTAATAAAGATTATTTTTTGTATATTACCTACCCGAAACTGTGGTTACTTGAAGGGCTAACACAGCAGTACTTTCTGCTAAATTAGGAAAACCCACATTTATTACATTGGGTTTGGGCAATACAGCAATCAGGGCGGCATTCATGTCATTGAAAAAGGCACCAACTTCAACAGCTTTATGAACCATGGCTAAAAAATATTGTTCCAGCTCTTCCCAAAAGGTGAGATAAAACTATGCGGGAATCCCATCCCATCCCGGAGACTTGTCTGTTTTCATTCCAGCTATAGCACCTCTCAACTCAGTCAGAGTGATTGGTTCCCCAAGGTGCTGTGAATCTTCTTGCGCAAGCAGAGGAAGCTCTAAATCTTGTAAAAGGTTTCACATTTAGTTTTATCCAATGATATTTCAGATTTGTATAGCTCTGTATAAAAATTATGGAAAGCAGTATTAATTTCTTTGGGAGTAGTCAGCAATTTTTGGTTCGAGCTGATAGCTGTAATGTTGGAATATTTTTCGCATTTTTGCAGACCAAGAGAGAACAGGTGACTTGGCCTCGAGCCACTGGAATAATAATTCCTTCTGGTCCTATGGATTTGAAATTCAGCTCATTATCTCAAAATATTGTTCAACTTCATTCTGACTGCGTTAATTTTCTTTTTACTGTCATCTAGTGCCATTCCCCTGCTGAGCCTGTTCGAGCCTTTGTAATTCATTTTCAAGTGAATTAATTTTGCCCAGCCTCATTCAATTAAGGTAAGAAGCGAAGGAAATAGTTGTATTTCTCACACATCCTTTAATTGCACCCCATAAGACTCAAGGGTCCTCTACTGAGTTAGCATTCTCTGAAATAAATTTTTTAAAAGTATTTCTGAAATGGTCACAATAATCATTGTTTTTAAGTAATGTGGTGTTAAAGGGCCATCTTGTGGCCTTAGATGGAGTCTTGGCAAGCATGAGCTGTAATGTGACAACACAATGGCCAGATAGAGTTAGGATAAATCACAGCTGAATAGATTTCAGAGTATACAACTGCAGAAGCTAGTAAATGATCTATCCTTGAATAGGTTTTGTGTTTGCACGAATAAAAACCATATTGTCTTGAAGAAGGGTTTACAGCTCTAAATAGATCTGCGAGATTGAAATCGTCAACTAAACCTTGGAAAGCAACTGCAGAAGGAGGAATATGTTGGGATGGTGCACTAGATCTATCAAGTAAGGGATCAAGGACAGCGTTCATGTCAGCGCCAATAATAACTGAAAAGTCCTGCAGATCACATAATGTCTTGCTAATTGTGCCAAAGAACTCTGGACTAAAATGATTAGTGGCATATATACATAAAAATGCAATCTTCTGACCATATATATTTGTTTTAAGGTAAGCAATTCGACCATCCTCACTTCCATAGCTTCCAATTATTTTTAAGGATAGGCTGCGTCTCAACACCACCAAGGCACCGCGGCTTTTAGAGTTGAAAGTAGCCGCAGCTGAAGTATAGTAATAATGGTTCGATAAGCGTTGTTTATCAGAGTGTTTGAACTCTTGAATGAAGGTCACATCTATCTTGTGTCTCTTAAGCCACTCAAGACACATTGAGCGCTTAATGGGACCATTTATATTCCAGCTAGCTACGTTTAGCATAGTCAATATCACAGACAAGCCTGGGCAAAGTTTTGTGTTCCTGCATATACATTAGTCAGAAATGTGGAGATCAAAATACACAACCCCATGTCGCCAAAAAAAAACAAAAAAGAAACAAGAAAAAAGGAAAAATACATACTCACATCTAACATTATGACATATAACACGTGCGATAGCCACCAACAAAACACCCACTATTGGACACTTGAACTGAGAAAGCTGGCTATCACACCATCACAAAAGCCCTTTATTCAGTGTGACCAGTCAAATGTCATAAAAAAAAAAACCCAGCTGAACAGACTGGCCACAGTACAAAATGAAAATTAACCATCAAAGTTAGAGTCAGTCATCTACACCAGCCTCTTGAGATTTTTAATCACTTAAAGCAACTATTGAAACAAACAAAAAACAGCATCCCTTATATAGTCAGTTATATTAAGTATGCCCTGAGGTGTGTTATGGTTATATGGGATATCTTCTGTCTAACCTCCTCTCCTCTTGTTTCTCCTGTCTCTCATCTGTCTAACCTCCTCTCCTCCTGTCTCTCATCTGTCTAACCTCCTCTCCTCCTGTCTCTCCTCCTTGCCTCCTGTATTAAATCTTTCTCCCACAGTAGAGTCCAGACCTCCTCTCTGAATGAAAGGGGAGCTTTGACCTCCCCACCCTCCCCCCGCTCCTCCTCCTCCCCCCTCCTGGTGTCTTTGTCTCTGTCCTTGGCAGTCTGCAAGCGTCTTTCAGGAGGACAGAATGGCAGATTGTCTCCATGAAGGAGGACGCCTTGTTTCAGGAAGTCCAGTCTGGGAGGAGGAACAGAGGAGGAGGTGAAGCAGAATGTCCAGGCCAGAGGGGGCGGGGGGGTGGTCTTTGTGTCAGCTGTTTTCCGCCCAGCGACAAGTGATTCATATTCAAATACACATTCTCAATGGACACACACACACACACACACAGACACAGTGTAAAACACACATCCATCATGGACACACACACACACACACACACACACACACACACACACACACACACAAAAACACACAGTGTAAAACACACTCCATCATGGACACACACACACACACACACACACACACACACACACACACACACACTAAAACACAATATAACACACATCCTTCATGGACACACACACAAACACTCACACACAAATACACACTCAGAACACGCACTATAACACACACATTTAGACACACATCCTGAATAGACACACACTCTCAGAAACACACACATGAACACACACACTTCATTTACAAAGAGGTAGAAGATGAAAGAGTGATGTAATTCCTGAAGGACGTGTGAAGAGGAGACAACAAAGGAGGAGGAGACAGATAAGGAGAGGAGGAGACAGAGAAGGAGAGGAGGAGACAGAAAAGAAGACAGAGAAAGAGACACCACGTCTTTATTGATGGCAAATGTTCAACATGACTTCAGCTGTTTAAAAAAATCAAACTCAGTAAAACTCAGTCATGAACAGAGACAGAGACAAGAGACAGAGACAGACCTCAAACTACTGCTACAGAGGAAGCAGACACGTCTCGTGGTTGTGTGTTTTGTTTTTTTTTTTTTGGGGGGGGGGGGGGGGGGGTGTTTTACGTCTCTGTGGTTGTTTCGAGTCTCTCTGTGGTTGTGTTGCATCTCTTTGAGGTCGTTTTGTGTCTCTGTGGTCGTGTTGCATCTCTTTGAGGTCGTTTTGTCTCTGTGGTTGTTTTGTGTCTCTTTGAGGTCGTGTTGCATCTCTTTGAGGTCGTTTTGTCTCTGTGGTTGTTTTGTGTCTCTTTGAGGTCGTGTTGCATCTCTTTGAGGTCGTTTTGTCTCTGTGGTTGTTTTGTGTCTCTTTGAGGTCGTGTTGCATCTCTTTGAGGTGGTTTTGTGTCTCTGTGGTCGTGCTGCATCTCTTTGAGGTTGTTTTGTCTCTGTGGTTGTTTTGTGTCTCTTTGAGGTCGTGTTGAATCTCTTTGAGGTTGTTTTGTGTCTCTGTGGTCGTGTTGCATCTCTTTGAGGTTGTTTTGTCTCTGTGAGGTTGTTTTGAATCTCTTGTCATGTTGTGTGTCTCTTTGAGGTCATGTTGTTTGTCTGTTTCAGGTCATGTTGCGTCTCTCTGAGGTGGCTTTGCATCTCTTTGTGGTCCTGTTGTGTCTCTTTGAGATTGTGTTGCGTCTCTCTGTGGTTGTTTCGCTCTGTATGTGGTTATGTTGCGTCATTTTGAGGTTGTTTTGTGTCTCTTAGAAGTCATTTTGTGCCTCTGTGGTTGTTGTGTGTCTCTGAGGTCACGTTGCCTCTGTTTGAGTCTGTTTTGCATCTCTTTGAGGTTGTTTTGTGTCTCTGTGGTTGCGCTGTGTCTCTGAGTTTGTGTTGTGTCTCTTTGAGGTTGTTTTGCATCTCTTCAAGGTTGTGTTGCATCTCTTTGTGGTTGTGTTGTGTCTCTGTGAGGTTGTTTTGAATTTCTCTCTTTTCATGTTGTGTGTCTCTGTGGTTGTTTTGTCATTTTGTGTCTCTGTGGTTGTTTTTTGTCTCTTTGAGGTCATGTTGCCTCTCTTTGAGTTTGTTTTGTGTCTCTCCGAGGTCTTGTTGAGTCCCTTTGTGTTTGTTTTGTGTCTCTTTGAGGTTGTTTTGCATCTCTTTGAGTTTGTGTTGTGTCTCTTTGAGGTTGTATGCCTCTATTCGTGGTTGTCTGTGAGGTTGTTTTGAATCTCTCTTTTCATGATGTTGTGTTTTTGTGGTTGTGTTGTGTCTCTTTGAGGTCATGTTGCATCTCTCTGAGGTGGTTTTGTGTCTCTTTGTGTTCCTGTTGTGTCTTTTTGAGGTTGTGTTGTGTCTCTGCGTGGTTGTTTTGCGTCTCTTTGTGGTTGTGTTGTGCCTCTCTGTGGTCATGTTTGCGTGTCTCTGTGGTTGTATTGTGTCAATTTGTGGTCGTGTTGCATCTCTCTGTGGTTGTTTTGCATCTCTTTGAAGTTGTGTTGCATCTCTTTGTAGTTGTTTTATGTCTGTGGTTGTGTTGCATCTAGTTGAGATGGTGTTGTTTCTCTTTGTTGTGTTGTTGTGTCTCTGAGGTTGTGCTGCGTCCCTTTGAGGTTGTGTTGCGTCTTTTTGTTGTCTTTTTGTGTCTCTTTAAGGGTTGTCATGCGTCTCTTAGAGGTCGTGCTGTGTCTATTTGAGGTCATGCTACGTCTCTTTGAGGTTGTGTTGTGTCCCTTTGTGGTTCTAATGTAGTTGGTCATGGGATCGTCATGCCAACGTACAGCTCTCCCAGGGTTGCCATGGCGACAAAGCGGCTGACGGGGTGAGAACCAGACCTGACCTGAAACTAGCAACAGCTGCTCATTGATCAAGCAGCTCCACACTGCTGCCTTTTCATTGGACATTCTTCAGTGATGTGGGAGAAGCCGTCTTGCTGTCTGTCAGAGGAATCGGGGGTCTCGATTGGCTCTCCGGGAGCGGAAACGGATCTCTGACAGTTTGGAGTTGATGCCAGAGCCGATGACTCCTCGCTTGGCGAGAGGAAACCGAGCCAAGATGGCGTCTGAGGGACAGAGAGGAGGATGGTGAGAGGACAGACAGATTAAAGGGACATTCTGCTGGACTGTCTCAACTCACTGAAGATGGCATTGATCTTATGCGGGTCCAGAGCACTGCGCTGTGGGTGGAAGGCGGGTCGGCGGCTCCGCCCGCCTCGCAGGTTGCTGTTCATCAGGGTGTTCATATCAAACACTCCCAGCAGCAGCAACCGTGCCATTGCCGTGGGAGACGGCGCCTGATTGGCTGCCTGCCATGAGTGACATCACAGAGAACACCAGAGCCCGGATACACCTCCACCTGGCTCACCTGGATGTACAGGGATAGGTAAGACACAATGACCAGGTGTTGACAAGGTATTAACAAGCTCTCGCCTGGACACAGGAAACCAGTACAGACAGTTCCAATCCAGATCAGATCCAGATCAGTTCTGGTGTAAATCTGATCCCAGGTGGTCTTACCTGTCCGTTGATGTGTCCAGCGGTACACTGGCTCTCGGAGCAGCTCCTCCTCAACTCCTCCATGTCAGTCTGGCTGCAGAGCGGTGCCTCCTCCCCCATGTGGCTCCCCAGGCCCAGGTCCGGCACCTCCTCATCCTCGGAGCCCAGCGGGCCCCAGGAATCCGACAGGTCCCCGCCCACCTCCTCCTGGACCTGCTGGACATGGACCTGGGGACTGAAGTCTCTGTCCTGATTGGTCGCTGTGTGGTGGTGATGCGAGTACGAAGTGTAACCGTCGGTCTTGCCTGTTGCCATGGAGACTGAGTGATGATTGTTGACCTGGCCCAGCGTCTGCCACATGGTGGACAGGAGCCCAGGGATCTCTGGGAAATGGAGTCATATCAAATGTCAACTTCCTGTCTGAACCTGAGAGTGCTCTGATTGGTCAGCTGTGGACAGGTAGACCAGGTGCCATAGATCTGGACTCACCATGAACCAGCATGTTGTTCAGCCTCTGGTTCTCGGCCGACAGCTCTGCCTTCTCGTGCTCTAGCTCTCGAACCCGTGAACGCAGGAAGTGAAGCTCGGCGGTCTGTGAAGGTGTCAGGGCCAACGTGCCTGAGTCACCTGACACACCTGACTCCACCTTCACCACCTGCAGGGGGGGCAGGGCGAGGGGGGACATTGTTTGTTAATATAAAGACTAAAAAACTAAAAGTCTGTTCACTGATTGGTTCATGTCACAGCCAATCAATTCAATCAATTCAATTCAATTTTATTTATAAAGCCCAATATCACAAATACAATTTGCCTCACAGGGCTTTACAGCATACGACATCCCTCTGTCCTTTAGACCCTCACAGCGGATAAGGAAAAACTCCCCCAAAAAAAACCTTTACTGGGGAAAAAAAAATGGTAGAAAGCTCAGGAAGAGCAACTGAGGAGGGATCCCTCTTCCAGGACGGACAGACGTGCAATAGATGTCGTACAGAACAGATCAGCATGATAAATTAACAGTAATCTGTATGACATCCTCGGTAATGACAGTAGCTTACAACAACATTCATGAAAGTAATAATATTGTCGTTATAGTTCTGGCTACTGTGGTACAATATGTTGAAAGTATATATTAGTATCTGGCAGTATACATGTATGATAATAATCATATGTGTATAATAACAGTAGATGTTGATAGTTATTGATCATTCTATTTGTTCTCCTTCTTTTATGACCGTATTAACATTTTATTTATTTTAAGGATCCAGTAGAATAAACAAATAAACAAACAATCAATAGAATAAACAAATAAACAAACAATCAGTTTTGTTTTTTAGATTTTATTTATTTTTATATTTCTACATTTTCACCTGTTTAATCAAAAATCAGGACAGACTGATTGATTGGTTGATTGATTGATTGATTGATTGATTGGTTGACTGATTGATTGATTGATTGATTGATTGATGAACTGACTGACTGACTGACTGATTGATTGATCTGATTTTATTGAATGTATGTTGGTAACGTTAATCACAAAAACAGCGGCTCACGTTTACTACGGTAAGTTACCGTCACTGCGAATACCGCCCAGCCCTCGAGCACATGCTTTGTCTTGAGATGGTAAAATACATTGTTCGTGTTACCTTTGTTTGCTGTCACTGTCACTCGACACTTCCTGCAAATTATGTTTTTCTGCTCACTGTCCGACCGTTTAAAGCCGAACCAAGTCCAAATCACGGACGTAGCACCGTTTTTTTAACCGAGCTCCTCTTGCTCCGCTGTCTCTGTCATTTGCACACTGAGGCAGGTGTGATGATGTCATCAACGATAGGACGGTAGAGCGCAGATCTCTACCGTGGGCCAAATTTATATCATTTCTACCGTCTACCGCATGTACCGCACAGCCCTACGTCTGAATATTGACCAGCAGTAGTTCATCAATAACTATCATCATTAAAGGCGCTGTATGTAAGAATGTGGTCAAAACAGTTACTGCACACAAATTCAAAATACTGCCACGAGTCGTGTCCGCCCCTCCCTCCCCTACAGATTCGAGGTTGCTGGACAGCGACACGCTGGAGACTGATTTGTTTGCCCACGGACGGCTGCTGTGGCAGGGCCGCGTCGCAGCGTCCTTGATCTTCGGTTTTCCATCGGACCGTTTGAGCAAGTCCGGCTTCTCTGCTGCTAACGCTGCTACCGGGATACAGCTGAGGAGGAGCTGGATGCTAATGCTATGTACCAGGACACTGCTAACGCTGCTGCCTGGATACAGCTGAGGAGGAGCTGGATGCTAATGCTATGTACCTGGACACTGCTAACGCTGCTGCCTGGATACAGCTGAGGGGAGCTGGATGCTAATGCTATGTACCAGGACAATGCTAACGCTGCTGCCTGGATACAGCTGAGGAGGAGCTGGATGCTAATGCTATGTACCAGGACACTGCTAACGCTGCTGCCTGGATACAGCTGAGGAGGAGCTGGATGCTAATGCTATGTACCAGGACACTGCTAACGCTGCTGCCAGGATACAGCTGAGGAGGAGCTGGATGCTAATGCTATGTACCAGGACACTGCTAACGCTGCTGCTGGATACAGCTGAGGAGGAGCTGGATGCTAATGCTATGTACCTGGACAATGCTAACGCTGCTGCCTGGATACAGCTGAGGAGGAGCTGGATGCTAATGCTATGTACCAGGACAATGCTAACGCTGCTGCCTGGATACAGCTGAGGAGGAGCAGGATGCTAATGCTATGTACCTGGACACTGCTAACGCTGCTGCCAGGATACAGCTGAGGAGGAGCAGGATGCTAATGCTATGTACCTGGACACTGCTAACGCAGCTGCCTGGATACAGCTGAGGAGGAGCTGGATGCTAATGCTATGTACCTGGACACTGCTAACGCTGCTGCCTGGATACAGCTGAGGAGGAGCTGGATGCTAATGCTATGTACCTGGACACTGCTAACGCTGCTGCCTGGATACAGCTGAGGAGGAGCTGGATGCTAATGCTATGTACCTGGACACTGCTAACGCTGCTGCCTGGATACAGCTGAGGAGGAGCTGGATGCTAATGCTATGTACCGGGACACTGCTAACGCTGCTGTAGCTCAGTCATAACTGTAACTGATGCTGAGACTCTGCTGACTGTGTGACTGGTAGATGGCAGTGAGTGGCGCAACAGGCCAAAACACAAATTCAAAACATAAACATGATTTGCAGACTGTAAAAATGTTTTTTAAAGGCGAATATTCTGGCTGGACTATTGTTGTCGGTGAGATCAGTATGTTATATGAACATTATTCCTTAGACTCTGTGACATATTAGGATAATTTTACGACTATTTGCTTTAGATTTCTTACATATAGCTCCTTTAAATCTCTCCTGTCAGACACATGATGTATGACATATGATATATAAATGTGTCACAGTGCTGCACATTGATCTGTTTCTATATAATATAATATAACTAATGAGTCTGATCTTTGTGTGTGTGTGTGTGTGTGTGGGTGGGGTGGACTGTAGCGGGTGTTGTCTCACCGTCGGCCCGGTGCTGCCGGTGCTGCCGGTGCTTTGTGTCCGCTGCAGGACGCTGCTGTCCGGACTGTGCTCCATGTGGAGACACAAACCGGGGCACTAACAGAGAGCCGGTAATGTTCCGGTACCGCTGCCTGCTGCTGTCGCTCAACAAAAACACACAAAGAAGACAACTTTATTAAAATTCATAAATACAATAACTTCCGGTGCCGCTCCGTGACGTCATCATCACGTAAATGCGCTGTAGTTTTACACTCAGTTTGTACCGTTCATGTGTGCGTGTGACGGACCTACAATACCCAGAGTGCACCGCGGCAGGCAAGCTGTAAACACACATGGAGATTGAAGGACGAAGGTACCGATGATAGGTGAGACCTGTTCGCTTCTACTGTGGTTCTACTGTGCTACTACTGTGTTCTACTGTGTTACTGCTGTGTTCTACTGTTACTGCTGTGTTCCACTGCGTTACTGCTGTGTTCTACTGTGTTACTGCTGTGTTCACTGTTACTGCTGTGTTCCACTGCGTTACTGCTGTGTTCTACTGTGTTACTGCTGTGTTCCACTGCGTTACTGCTGTGTTCTACTGTGTTACTACTGTGTTCTACTGTTACTGCTGTGTTCACTGCGTTACTGCTGTGTTCTACTGTGTTACTGCTGTGTTCTACTGTTACTGCTGTGTTCACTGCGTTACTGCTGTGTTCTACTGTTACTGCTGTGTTCTACTGTTACTGCTGTGTTCCACTGCGTTACTGCTGTGTTCTACTGTTACTGCTGTGTTCTACTGTTACTGCTGTGTTCACTGCGTTACTGCTGTGTTCACTGTTACTGCTGTGTTCTACTGTTACTGCTGTGTTCTACTGTTACTGCTGTGTTCTACTGTTACTGCTGTGTTCTACTGTTACTGCTGTGTTCACTGCGTTACTGCTGTGTTCTACTGTGTTACTGCTGTGTTCTACTGTTACTGCTGTGTTCTACTGCGTTACTGCTGTTTCCTACTGCGTTACTGCTGTGTTCTACTGTGTTACTGCTGTGTTCTACTGTTACTGCTGTGTTCTACTGCGTTACTGCTGTGTTCTACTGTGTTACTGCTGTGTTCTACTGTTACTGCTGTGTTCTACTGCGTTACTGCTGTGTTCACTGCGTTACTGCTGTGTTCTACTGTGTTACTGCTGTGTTCTACTGTTACTGCTGTGTTCTACTGCGTTACTGCTGTGTTCTACTGTGTTACTGCTGTGTTCTACTGTTACTGCTGTGTTCTACTGCGTTACTGCTGTGTTCCACTGCGTTACTGCTGTGTTCTACTGTGTTACTACTGTGTTCTACTGTTACTGCTGTGTTCTACTGCGTTACTGCTGTGTTCTACTGTTACTGCTGTGTTCTACTGCGTTACTGCTGTGTTCTACTGTTACTGCTGTGTTCTACTGCGTTACTGCTGTGTTCTACTGTGTTACTGCTGTGTTCTACTGTTACTGCTGTGTTCTACTGCGTTACTGCTGTGTTCCACTGTGTTACTGCTATGTTCTACTGTTACTGCTGTGTTCCACTGCGTTACTGCTGTGTTCTACTGTGTTACTGCTGTGTTCTACTGCGTTACTGCTGTGTTCCACTGCGTTACTGCTGTGTTCTACTGTGTTACTGCTGTGTTCTACTGTTACTGCTGTGTTCTACTGTGTTACTGCTGTGTTCCACTGCGTTACTGCTGTGTTCTACTGTGTTCTACTGTGTTACTGCTGTGTTCTACTGTTACTGCTGTGTTCCACTGTATTACTGCTGTGTTCTACTGTGTTACTGCTGTGTTCCACTGTGTTACTGCTGTGTTCTGCTTAAGTTCTTCTGTGTTCTACTGTGTTACTGCTGTGTTCTGCTTAAGTTCTTCTGTGTTCTACTGTGTTACTGCTGTGTTCTACTGTGTTCTACTGTGTTACTGCTGTGTTCTACTGTGTTACTGCTGTGTTCCACTGTATTACTGCTGTGTTCTACTGTTACTGCTGTGTTCCACTGTGTTACTGCTGTGTTCTACTGTGTTCTACTGTGTTACTGCTGTGTTCTACTGTTACTGCTGTGTTCTACTGTGTTCTACTGTGTTACTGCTGTGTTCCACTGCGTTACTGCTGTGTTCTACTGTGTTCTACTGTGTTACTGCTGTGTTCTACTGTTACTGCTGTGTTCCACTGCGTTACTGCTGTGTTCTACTGTGTTCTACTGTGTTACTGCTGTGTTCTACTGTTACTGCTGTGTTCCACTGTATTACTGCTGTGTTCTACTGTGTTACTGCTGTGTTCCACTGTTACTGCTGTGTTCTGCTTGTTCTTCTGTGTTCTACTGTGTTACTGCTGTGTTCTGCTTAAGTTCTCTGTGTTCTACTGTGTTACTGCTGTGTTCTACTGTGTTTACTGTGTTACTGCTGTGTTCCACTGCGTTACTGCTGTGTTCTACTGTGTTCTACTGTGTTACTGCTGTGTTCTACTGTTACTGCTGTGTTCTACTGTGTTCTACTGTGTTACTGCTGTGTTCTACTGTGTTACTACTGTGTTCTACTGTGTTACTGCTGTGTTCTACTGTTACTGCTGTGTTCCACTGTATTACTGCTGTGTTCTACTGTGTTACTGCTGTGTTCCACTGTGTTACTGCTGTGTTCTGCTTAAGTTCTCTGTGTTTACTGTGTTACTGCTGTGTTCTACTGTGTTACTGCTGTGTTCTGCTTAAGTTCTTCTGTGTTCTACTGTGTTACTGCTGTGTTCTACTGTGTTACTGCTGTGCTCTGCTTAAGTTCTTCTGTGTTCTACTGTGTTACTGCTGTGTTCCACTGTGTTACTGCTGTGCTCTGCTTAAGTTCTTCTGTGTTCTACTGTGTTACTGCTGTGTTCTACTGCGTTACTACTGTTACTGCTGTGTTCTACTGCGTTACTGCTGTGTTCTACTGCGTTACTACTGTTACTGCTGTGTTCTACTGCGTTACTACTGTTACTGCTGTGTTCTACTGCGTTACTGCTGTGTTCTACTGTGTTCTACTGTGTTACTGCTGTGTTCTACTGCTGTTACTGCTGTTACTGCTGTGTTCTACTGCGTTACTACTGTTACTGCTGTGTTCTACTGCGTTACTGCTGTGTTCTACTGTGTTCCACTGTGTTACTGCTGTGTTCTACTGCTGTTACTGCTGTTACTGCTGTGTTCTACTGTGTTCCACTGTGTTACTGCTGTGTTCTACTGTGTTACTGCTGTGTTCTACTGTGTTCTACTGTGTTACTGCTGTGTTCTACTGCTGTTACTGCTGTTACTTCTGTGTTACTGCTGTGTTCTACTATGTTTTGCTCTGTTCTACTGTGTTCTAATAATGCAGTAATGCAGTAACAGTACTCAGTATTCTCAGAGTAATGCACTAACAGTACTTCCTGGTTGTATCAGTGTTCGTCAGGTATAACCTGGGCCCGGGTGTGGCCGTGGAGCTGCAGGAGGATGCGAGCGTGGCGGAGTTGAAGGAGGTGGTGGGGAGTCAGCAGGGAGTCCGACCTGAGAACCTCAGGGTTCTGTTCGCTGGGAGGGAACTGAAGAACACCTCCACCCTGCAGGTGAGGACAATCTGAGGAGAACCTGAGGGACAGGAAGAGACAGAGGAGGCCTCACCTCCTCCTTTCATATTAATTATTATCCCTTCCTTTCCTCTTCCTCCTCCTCTTAGGGCTGTGACCTCCCGGAGCAGAGTACAGTCCATGTCGTCCTCCCTCTATCAGGTTCCTCCTCCTCGCAGCTCCCCTCCTGCCGGAGCGCCTGGCTCAGGCTGAGGAGGAGGGCAGAGCAGTTTGACCAGGGTGGACCTCAGCTCCTCGCGCCTCCCCTCCACCTCCTCTGGCCTGGCTGTGATCCTGGAGGGGAGCGATGGAGGAGGAGCCCAAATAGCAGCAGGAGGAGGTGACAGGGGAGAAGAGGAGATGAGACAGGAGACAAGAAAGGAGGCACAGACTGCAAGCCTGGAAGGTCAGTGTCACTACTCCTGCAGTATGTCAGCGCTACTACTGTATGTCAGTATTTCTGCATTCGTACGCTGGGACTGGTCAGAAACGAACGTTTCATAAATCACACGTGTGTCCTATCATAAAATGAATCTTGCACTCAGATCTGTACCTGTTTCTACGCTCGTTTGATAAATGAAGGCCACTGTGTGTACCTATGTGTGTCCAGGTGGGCGTGGCATCTATGGATTCAATGGGTGTGGTCACAGTACGTTCTTCGTGTACTGTAAAAGTTGTCGATCAATCCAACCAGGAAAACTCAGAGTTTGTTGTCGAAGCTGCAGACAGACAACACTGACGCTCAGCAGGGTGAGTCAGCTGATCCCTGACGATGTCACAGGCTGATGATGTCATCTGTAAACACATTTAGTTCGGGTGATGATGATGGTGATGATGATGATGATGATGATGATGGTGACCTGTCTCTCTCAGGGTCCGTCCTGTTGGGACGACGTCCTCCTCCAAGGTCGTATCCATGGTGTGTGTCAATCAGAGAGTTGTCACGGCAACGAAGCAGTAAGGGCGCAGCTTCTGTGTCATAGAGCCATGACAGTTCAGTGTGTTCATCCAAAGGCATTCAGTGTGTGTGTGTGTGTGTGTGTGTGTGTGTGTGTGTGTGTGTGCGCAGGAGTTCTACATGAAGTGTGCGTCCCATCCAACATCAGAGGACGATATCTCTGTGGCGCTCGACCTCATCATGACCAACAGCAGAGATGTCCCGTGTATCGCCTGCACTGATGTCATGTAACACACACACACACACAGACATAGTGAGGTCGTCACACGCTGAGGGGACGTCTGCTGTCCAACACATGTCTGTGTGTGTATCCCACAGGGATGTGGTCCTGGTCTTCCAGTGTTCAGAGCGTCATGTGATCTGTCTCGACTGTTTCCGTCGTTACTGTCAGACCCGACTCAACGAGCGCCAGTTTGTTCACCATCCTGTGATTGGCTACTCGCTGCCGTGTGCCGGTAAGATGTCACGCCGTGGACTCCATACGTTATTGATACAATCGATACACCCATCTGACGGGGTTCAGATGTTTTAAATATGTTTTAATATGTTTAAATGTTGTTGGGTTTTTTTTAAATACTATTTAATTTATTTCATGAATGTTTTTAAAAATTAGGTTGTTTTTAATGTCATATTTTTTTATTTTCTTCTTTCTATTCCTTTGTCTGTATTTAAACGTGATATGTGACACGTGCAGCCGGCTGCGTCGACTCTCTCATCAAAGAGTTACATCACTTCAGGATTCTGGGAGAGGATCAGGTGACACCGTCCTTCTTCCTCTTCTTCTTCCTCTTCCTCTTGCTCTTCTTCGTATTCTTCTTCTCCTTCTTCTTCTATAGGGGCCGGGCAGGCAATCCTGCCAGGACCCTCTTGTTTTCCTGCTCGTTCTTCCTTCTTCTTCTTCTTCCCAGGCAATCATACTTCCCATGCGTGAAAAATCACTAAACTTTGCACAAAGGTCCAGTCCTATGCCAGATTTGCACAGCTGCAAGCACAAGTCATTAGTCTTCATGGTGGCGCTACAGCAAGTGTCTAAAGTTCAAAACTGTGAAAATTCACAACACATCGACCACATGTGCTACAGCTTCTCAATTTTCACCAAAATGTAGCCCCGATACTGAAGAAACTTTTGTACATTTAAACCTATTAAAAATTATGAAGTTCATCACTCTGTTTTTTTTTTTTTTCAAAAACTGTAAAACTTCTTAAACTTATCTCCTCCCACAATTTTTGCTCAGTTGACACCAAACTTGCTACAGAGCATCTTCAGACTGTCCTACACAAACTGTCCTCACAGATTTTTGATTTATCAAAAATTGAGCCTACAATGCATCAAGATGTTTGACTGTAAACAGTACTGTAAACATATACTTGCAAATTCTTGCTAAATAAGTTTTCAATGTTCATGAAAAAAATTGATGACGTTTGGTAAATATCAGAATTCTATATCAAAAACTAAATTTTTGACAGCATTTTGAATTCTGTCCTCATGTGAACCATTGCTGTCTTTACACAACAATTTTTCACTTATGGTAGTGATAATATGATAGTATGATAATCAATCATTGTTAAAAAAAAATCAAATTAACAACATCTCCATGCTGTCTAGAAGCAAGATGTGTTTTTCAGATTTTTGTCATCAGATTTATCAGCAGTTTGAAATCTGCCGTGACAGCTGCTGTCATTCTGGTGGCTGGCTTACTCAGCCACAGGTGAGTTGTCACTGGCTAATTAGCTCAGTCAGATATAAGATGCTCCTTGGTGTCAGAGGTTGTGAGTTCAAGCTTCAACTGATGCAAAATGTACATTGTACTGGCAACTTTCTTGTTTTCTTCCTATTCTGCCTCTTGTTGCTCAGAATTGCCTAAATTTGCCTAAAATTGCCCGGTCCTGACCGTTGCTACGCAGCAGCTATTAATCTTCTCCTTCTTCTTCTTCCTTTTCTTCTTCTTCTTCACACACTGTCAGAGGATTAATATATATACACACTTGTTTTTAGTCAGTTCAATTCAATTTTATTTATACAGCCCAATATCACAAATACAATTTGCCTCACAGGGCTTTACAGCAGACATCCCTCTGTCCTTTAGACCCTCACAGCGAAAAACTCCCCAAAAAAAGACCCTTGACTGGGGAAAAAAATGGTAGAAAGCTCAGGAAGAGCAACTGAGGAGGGATCCCTCATATATATATGTATATACACACATTTGTTTTTTTATATTTGTTTATATCAGTGAAGGATGAAGATATAGATGCTTCACTCTTTATTTAAGAGACCAAACTGTCACATAAAACTTTATTAAAAATCAAACTTTACCTAGATTACATGTTATTTAAAATCAAAATTTATTTAATTTACATTTTTTAAATCAAAATTTATTTAATTTACATTTTATTTAAATCAAACTTCATTTAAAATTAAACTTTATTTGAAATCAAACTTTAATT
>CM048930.1:40463909-40506409 GCA_026686955.1 Epinephelus cyanopodus | reverse complement strand
GTGCGAGTGTCAGTCTGACGTCACGACGTCATCTCCGACTGCCGGTGTTTATAAACACACCTGCGTGTTTTTGTTTTTTTTGCACCGTTAGATCCTGTGTCACTACTGACCGGTTATTAACCGTCAGAACCGTCAATCGACAGCGTGTGTCAGCCTGACACCCTCAGCACACTCACCTGTCTTTATGTATTACAGGTATATCTGTCTTTACATGACCAAACATGTAGCTATAATTAGATTGATCTACCTTTTATCTCATTATATCATGTATTTATTTCTATGATTTAATTTTATAATTTTACTAATTATTTTCTAGAATTTCACTTATTATATTTATCTCAGGTTGTTTTTCCACATCTCAGAAACAAGAGCCTTAATATTAATATTTAACACTATTATTAACCAGTGAATCTGATTTATGCCTGTGTGACCTCTTCTCTTTGACTTTCACAGTGGATCACTGATTCTCTGAGTGTCTGTTACACAAGTGAACATCTGACATTGAACCAGGGTTGGGAATCTCTCTGTGATAGACGATTCGATACGTATCTAGATACACGGGTTACAATTCTATGGTTAACATTCGTTGATGTAGACATTAATCATACATTATAAAATAAAGATTTCTATAAAAGTGACATTCTTAGAGTATTTTCAAAGTTGTAAAAGACCACATCCCCAAGCATTGTTGCTGTATGGCACTGGCAAAAATAAAATAAAAAGACAAACAACAAAAACACATGTCCAATATATTTATTTTTAGACACGGACCAAAAAATGACTTGCTGAATGAACATCATTTTGTTGTATGGGATCAATATAAAAATGAGAAGTTTTAAACTTTAAGTGAAGTGAACTTTACGTAAAATTTAAGTGTTTTAAACCTACTTGTTGTGTTGTTTTTATTGTATTGTCTGTGTTTTTTTATGTATCTTATATGGACTTGACTCTGGAATAAAGTTTATCATAACGCAGTACAATAAAAACATAAAGCAGAATAAAACAATAACATGCAATGTAGGGGCAGAATCTTACATCTCCTGTTATTAGTTGATATCATGTACTGTGATGACCAGCAGCTTATCACTGACAGCATATCAGACTATTTCTCTCTGTTTGCTACACTCTGTGTTTGTCATTTATAAAAGATAAATCACTTTTCTATAATACATCACTGATATTTCAAAGGAATAAATTAATTATTCATACTTCAAAAACAGCATCAATAAGTGATCAACATAGGGGGGATCAAAATAAAATAAATAAATAAAATAAAAATCAACCAGCCACCCTCCTCCCCTGACAAGTAAAGAACAGTCCCTTCATAAGTAAAGAACAGTCCCTAAAGTGCAGTGAGGTATGTGGAAATGTGAACGGCTCGTTTCTCCTCTGACACGTCACATACCTGTGTGCTGCCACGGCTCGGCTGTTCAGGTGTTTCTGGGCAGTCATCATGACACCGACGAAGACTTCTTGGATGCTGGTAAGCCGTTTTCTTGCGCCGCCGAGTACTATGGCCACCGTATTTGACAGGAATATGTATTTCTGTTTGTGTCTGTGACCCCTGTTTAACCCACAACCGGCAGGATTCGCCTTTAGTTTCTGCTGCAGCTTGGCTGCTCTCTGGTTTATCTAACCAGCATTGGCTTCTGTTCCTCATCTCCACCGGTCAAGCTGGCGCTGATGTTTACATCCATTATCGTTGTCAGTAATGCCTGCTACGGAGCATGCCGCCGGGTCTCACGTTGTTTTAGAGATGCAAACTGTTAAAGCCAGTCAACTGTTTGCTAGTCTCGCGATACCCGATCCATGACTCTACAATCGATTCATCTAAGGAGTCATGGCTGATTCGTATTAATTGAGGAGGCTGCTACCAACGCAGCCGTATCTCTCGCTTGTCAAACCGGATATCCGGTCATAGTGGTTAATCGTTCCCAACCCTACATTGAACACTCTGAAATCGTTGATTTTCACTTATTAATTAAATGATGTTCCTCCTCCTCCTCCTCCTCCTCAGCGATGGCTGGCCGCGTCTAACCTGCAGCAGGAGGTGTACCGTCACTTGGCGGTGTATGTACCCAGAATCCTTTGCCTCGGTCCAAGTGGGGGCAACAGCAGGGAGGAGCAGAGGGAGGAGCAGAGGGAGGAGCTGGCTTGTCAGCTGCTCCTCCTGGCTCCCCTGGAGTGGCTCCTGCTGGGGGAGGAGCCGGCCACCGGCCTTGCCCTCCTGCAGGAGAACAACCAGCCGTCACCGCTGTGTGGTCATGTGTTCAAGGTGGGAGAGCCCACCTACTCCTGCAGGTGAGACACACACACACACACACACACACACACACACACATTGGGTGATCTCTGAAGGACATGGCTACTTTAGAATGAAGGTACAGACAGTACCTACTGACCCTCATGCCCACAAGAAGTCCAGTGGAGTTTTTAATCCACAAAACTCGTTTGGGTTATTGGAAGATAACAGCTACACTTGAAGTGCACGGAACCCACATTTTGAAAATGTAATTAAACTCCACTAATGCATTTCAAAAACGTCTGAACGGCTCGTCTGTCTTAATCCAAGTGCTCTGAAGCAGCGGCATGCAACATTGACTTGAAAAGACGTAAGTTACTCCATTTTCACAGCATAATTTCTCACTGTGGTCAGTTAGCCTGCCCTGCAAGCTGCTGTGTTTACATGGCAACTCACATGAGACTCAAGAGCTAGCATCACCACTAGCCATCAGCTAGTCTCATGCAGACTTCCCACTGCCCATTGGACTTGTTGTGGGCATGAGGGTCAGTAAGTACTGTCTGTATCTTCATTCTAAAGTGGCCATGTCCTTTAAACAGCAGAATTTAAGGGCCCTCCATCAAGGACTGTTCCAGTGTCAAGGATCTTTCTGAATGTCACTGAGGACTGAGTCCTTCTTTCATGGCTGGATCCTCTGCAGTGTAAAATCCCCACAATGCTTTGCACAGGGTTAGGGTTTGTTGGAAGTGAAGGCGGGCCTCTTCAATGAAACCTGCGCCAGCAGAGCTCGGCATGATTTAAGCCCCTTTTACACTGCCAGATTTTCCGTGAATGTTGGGCCAATTTGCCGGCAAGCTGCGAGCGTTTAGACACACAGAGCCGGATTGGCGAGTTGATCCAAGGTGCCCAATTTTTACGCCTCGTAGGGTAGTTGATTGGTGGAACCCTTTTAGTTTAAACAGACCGAGGCGGCCTTCTGCAACGGGAGGGGCTGTTGATGACTTGTGGGAGGGGCTGTTGATGACGCCGCATGTGCGACCCACTGGCAGTGGATAAACAGGAAACAGCTGATAGCAGGAATTAGCGACCAGCTAGTGGTTAACGACACACACCTGGGGACACTGGTTAGTCTTTTCCAAGGGTGTTAAATTTCTAAGAGGATAAAATATCCTGTAAGACATTTGTGTCAAGTTTGGTCAGAATTAGTGTCTGAATTAAACATCCCGCAAGGACTACAAAACTCTCATTAGTTTATTCTTCAGTTTGTGTCAAATGTAAAGAAACTCTTTCAGGTTGCTCCTGAGATATGGATGGGATGGACGGACAGACATTCCATTAACCTGAAAACTCTGGCCCCAGCTGTGTTGGGCTCAGAGGGATAAAAACTGCTCAGGACTGATACCATCCCTGGTACCATCCACAACTTTTCACTGTGGGAACAGAAACAATGAGACTGAAGTGCTGGGTGGAGGCAGGGCTTGTCACATTCCTCAGGTCATTCCTGAACAGGTGTTAGGGTGTCACATCGGTCAGTATCCTGCTGGTGGGAGGGGTCACTGTGGGGGTACCTGGTGTGTAACAGGGTTTGGGTGGGGAGAGCCTGACAGGTGTGGTAAACAGACTGTTGTTTGTGTTCAGGGAGTGTGCAGCCGACCCGACCTGTGTCCTGTGTATGAAGTGTTTCCTGGAAAGTGTTCACAAAGATCATCGATACAGGGTGAGTACACACACACACACACACACACACACACACACACACACACACTCACACAGGTGGAACAGGTGTTGGATCAGACAGATATTGATAAATGTGATGTTACCTGATAGTAAACTGTATGTCTGAAGCCGAGGTATTCAGACTGGACTCTAGTGACTGAGTCTCGTTCATCAGAAGGTTTCTGTTGTTACATAACGTGTGTGACAGACTTCCTGTGTTTGATCCCGATGCTAATGTTAGCCTAACATTAGCTGTCTCACTGTGATCGAGGCCCAGTCAGAAGGTTAATGATCGGCCAATCTGGAAATCCATCGGTAAAGGGCAAAAAATAAATAAATTTTCTTCCTTTACCTCTGGGGGCACAGCCCAGAATTTTTCGACTAACGGAAGTGCAGGGGCCTCTAGGATCGCTCACGCCCTTCACTTCCGGTGGTGCCCCTAGGGAATCGCTGTGTTGTTTACAAATACTTCGGGTAGAAAACCAGCAGAGTTTAGCTATATATCACATTTTTCACGTCACTATATCACCATCTAGACTAATCTGATGTTTGTTAAGTCTATAAACACAATGATTGAACAAACGTTACTATTTCTGTGGGCACGTTTTGTAATGAATAACATGGTTATCATAGATTAGTTTGGCTAACTGTTAGATGTTAACGTTAGCCGTTAGTGGCGTCTGTAATAACCATAGACTGTATAAAAATAAGGTAATAACTCAATAAACGGTCCGTGAATAAAATATTTTTTTCAGTGGATATCTTAGTTACAACATGATTGAGCTAGCAAAGTAGTTTTGTGTTGCTCTGTGTGATATTTATTCAGTTATGGGAAATCACGATGTCTAGAAAGCGTCAGTGGCTGCAGCTGACAGGGACAGTTAGCAAAGCTCATCAGGACGTCATCTGTTAAAAGCCTCCCATTGTTGGATACGACATGAAACTACTCCAGTTAGCTCAATCATGTTGTAACTCAGACGCTGGAAAAAACAAATTTCACGTTGACGAGACAGCGTTTTGGGTGGAGCGGTCGCTATGGACGCGGAGCTTGTTGTTTCTGTAGGTACACATTTCCTGGGGACACCTGCACGTCTCGGTCACGCCCCCCTCCATTGTGATTGGCTAAAGCGCAGCATCGTTCAGACTCAAAGCCCTGCCCTCCCCCCCCTCTCTAGTCGTCTTTCACACAGGGCTGCTCACAGATTCTACAATGTAAATTGCAGAATCTGTCTTGAGAGGTCAATGATCGGCTGACCTGCAGCATCTCTCGGGAGACACAGTGACATAACTATCTGATGATCAGTCTGACACTGACTATGTCTCTGTGAAGGTTTATTCATCTGTCTGTGTTAGAAATTGTTACTGATGCTGTTAGACCACTGACTAATCACAGACTGTGTCCCTGACTCACTGACCAATCACAGACTGTGTCACTGACTCATTAACACAGTTGTGTTAACACATTAATAATTTACTGAAACACCCAAAGAATGGTTTGATTTGACGGGAGGTCACCTGACAGGACGTATCTGATATATGCCCCCCTTCACATGTCAGGTCCACAAAGACAGTCTGAAACACTTCAGCTGAGAGTCTGTCTGCTGCATGTGACACACACACACACGCGTGCGCGCACACACACAAACACGCATACACACACACACACACTCTGAAACACACTTTTGGTGTCTTTGATGAAACATCAGTAAAACTGTGAGTTTGTATTTAACCAGCTGAGTCCTGCCTGAGGTCAGTGATGTGTGTGCGTCTGAGTCCTGTCTGAGATGGCTGTATCTGTAAAGTTACAAACAACAACACAATAAACAGATACAGATCCACAGTAAGATGTAGAAACATTCAAACACCTTCACACGGTGACCAGAACCAACAAACTGGTTCATCCTGGTTCTTCTGTGAGCTTTATAACCAGACAGAGACCAGGTCACGTAGGTGAAGGTGAGTCCAGGTGAGACCAGCAGAGCACAGATCAGTGTGAGAACCATGACCAGAGCCTAAGATGGCCGACCATCCTGGAGTAAAGCTCACAGTGATGTGCAGTATCTGACATGTACAGATGGATTCATCTACAACAGATCACTGTGCATCCAGATCCACTAGAAACGTAGCAGTGACCAGTGTCTGCCTGACAAACAGGACTCGTGTCTGCAGTCAGTCACCATCAAACTCAGATATGATTATAGACGCGTGTGAATATTCATTAACGCCAAACACTCGCAACCTGACAGCACGCTAACTTACTTACTTACTAATGCCTTACACCCCTTTTGGGGTATAGGCCGTCGACAACGGACCTCCAGAGTACTCGATCGCTGGCTTTCCTTTCTATCTGTGACCAGGTGTATCCCATCTTCTTGGTGCCTGCCTCCAAATCTCTTCGCCAGGTGTTTCTTGGCCGACCTCTCTTTCTGCTCCCCGGTAGATTCCACGTCAGAGCCTGTCTGGTGATGTTTGACAATGGTTTTCGAAGAGTGTGCCCTGTCCATTTCCATCTTCGTCCAATTTCATCATTAGCTGGTATTTGCTGTGTTTTTGTCCAAAGATCTTCATTGGTGATCTTGTCTGGCCAATGGATTTTCAAGATTCTTCTCTGATTACACAACAGCATGCTAATGCTAGTCAGTAATTAGCACACAGCCCCGCCCATGAACGTCCAGAAATACCATGGAGGTGATGATGATTGTGGACAGGTGCATCCCGTCGACCTCAGGACACGTGGAGCAGACAGAGATAGACGTGAGGACACATGGACCAAACTGAGACAGACCTGAGGACACATGGAGCAGACAGAGAGACCTGAGGACACATGGACCAAACAGAGACAGACCTGAGAACACATGGACCAGACAGAGACAGACCTGAGGACACATGGACCAAACAGAGACATAGAAACTTTGCTGACACTGAGACTGAAGTTATTTCGGGTGAAGCAGAGACAGGCATTTTACTTAATCTGTCAGAGGTGTGACAGGAACAGGTGTGACAGGAACAGGTACACCAGAGACCTAAAGGAGGTTACAGGTGATGTTAACTCTTGAGTCCTCTGTAGGAAGAACTGTCCATGAATTGCACACAACACACATGATGGAACACTGTGTGTGTGTGTGTGTGTGTGTGTGTGTTGTAGATGACGACCTCAGGAGGTGGAGGTTTCTGTGACTGTGGAGATGCTGAGGCCTGGAAGAAAGGTCCTTACTGCCAGAAACACACACCTACGTCCAACAACAGAGACACTGAGGAGGTGAGACACATACCTGTCTTTCTGTCCCTCTGTCTGTTTGACTGTCTGTCTATCTGTCTTTCTCTCCGTCTGTCTGTCTTTTGTCTGTCTGCTTGTCTGTCTGTCTGTCTGACCGTCTGTCGTTCTGTGTGTCTCTTGATGATTACTGTGGTTCTGTTTGTCCCTTCAGGATCCTGTAGCCCTGCTGCCTGCTGACATGGTTAGTCGTGCTTTCAGCATCTTCTCCATCATCCTGAAATACGCTGTGGACATGTTGACCTGGGAACAGGAGGACCAGCTGCCTGCAGGACTGGAGCCACCGTACGCACACACACACACACACACACACACACACACACATCCATAGACAGTGTTAATTGTTATGCTGTGTTCCCACCAAACGCGAATTTGCAAATTCGCGTGTCAAGATTACATACAAAGTCAATGCAAAGACGCGATTAGATGCGAAATCGCGCCGGGCGGTGCGATGGACGCATCTAGCGCGACGCGATGAACGCGATGGTCGCGTCCAACGCCTCATCGCTCGACTTGAAAACTTTTGAGGCGAATTCACATGACGCTGTGCCGCGATAGCCAATCAGCGTTGAGATTCTCCCGACGACAATGACGTGTGTCAACAACGTCCACTTGTTGACACAGCAATGAACTACTACTCACCGGAGACAGATGGACAGACACTCCGCAGCTGAAATGTAGCGCCTATAGTTGGTGTCCTGCCGGGAGATCCTGGTGCCAGCCCTCGCCAACAGGTCCTCAAACTGGGCCCCAGTCAGCCCGAAGTACCGCTGAAAGCGGCTATCATCCAGACGGAGCTCCTGAAAGAAGTGGTGAAACTCGCCAAGCTGGATGTGCTTCTGCAGGATAGAGTGAACCCAAAAACGACGGCGTTTGGTCCTCCGATGCATCTGGGACTTCCAGAGCAGGTACAAAGCGGCGATGGTGGTTATCTCAGCCATGGTCGTCGGTGGCTACCCGGAGCTATATGATATTATGTGTCTACTCTACAGAGACCGCAACAAAAAGGAGCAGGCTTGGGTGAAAGACGCCGAGGAGACTGGTCTACTTGGTAAGTTCTGTAAATATGTCTTTAATTAGTTTGCAGAATGGTTGTACTATGAACGTTAGCACTAGCTTAGCTCCAGGTAGCACAGCCGGCTTCTCCGTACTCGCGCGAATGACGCGATGGCGCGAATTAACAAAATGGTCAGGCGTCGAAACTCGGCGTTACGGGCGGCGCGTTACTCGCGTTATGAGCAATTAAATCGCGTTCATCGCGTTTGGTTGGAACACAGCATTACAGTTATTTTAGTTCAGTCTGAAGACAGACACAGGGGTAAAAGTTCTCCGACACAGCGCTGGATTTCCGGCGCGGCGAAGTTTCTGTTCGGCACGGGCAGAAGTGCTCTGCACTGCGAGCATTTCACTCGCATTCGCTGCTAAAAATATATATATATATATATATATATGTGCGAACCAGGAAAATGATTTAGGCGCACAGAGTGCGAGTAAACACAACCTACTGTTTACCATAATTGGCATCGGACGTTTTTTCATCTGTAATCGATCAAATAAATGTATTTTTAAAACTCGCTCCTTTGGCTCTGATACAGCCTCTCCCTCCCTGCCTGCAGTCCCCACTGCACTGAGCTTTGTAACAATGTCCCGCCTACAGCCCCCTCTGATTGGTTGCACTGCACAAGTGATAGCCAGTCAACACTGACGCCTGTGCATGCTTTCACATCATGTTACATTGAGACACAGAGCACAGACGGAGCAGGAGAGGCTCCGGTAAGCCAGCTGTAATTTTGAAGGTAAGGTAACAGAAACCAGACAGAAACGAAAGTTGCAATAAAAATCCTCTATGCTGAAGTTTTAAAGTCACCACCACAACATTATGTGATCCATGTCAATGATGACATACTTGCCCAGAGGCGAAATTTAGACCTAACTGCCTGTTTAATTCACATTAAGCGCAATACAATTTTGCAAACAGCCTAAATGATTTAGCTTCTAAAAATAAATAGCACCAAGGCAAAAAAGAGATGTAGGAGCTATAAGTCAAAAAGTCTGGTAACCACTGGAAGTTTAATCTTTATTTATAAACTTATTATGCTATAAAAGTTTAATCTGAAAAGTAACTACTAAAGCTATTAATGTAGTGACCAAGGTTCCTGCCACTCTCTTTATCTCTTAATCAGGTTGAATCAGATGCTTTTGGTTTATAGATAATTTAACATATTTATTAAAGGCATTTCAAGTGAGATTTGTGTTGAAGTTTGTGTTGAGTTGAAGTATCAGTAAAAATAATGAACAATTAGATATTTATTCAAAATCATGCAGCCCTAATTAAAATCCTACTACCAGCTAAATTTACTTAAGGTATTAAAAAAATGTACTTTTTTGTAGAAAATCGGGTGGTAACTGATATGTTAAATAACTCAGTACAAAGTACATGATTAATATTATTGGTAAGTCAGTGCATAAAAGCAGCATTTTATTATTCTATTTCTTCATTTTGTGACCGCAACACCAAGCCTGCCGCTCCGGAAAAGATTTCAGATTTCAGGCACACAAATCTTCCTTGCTCCACATTTCAGGCACAAAATGTTTTCTTGCTTTAACCCCTGCAGACAGCTAACTGCTAACTGCTATCACTTAACAGCTAATTGCTAACTGCTGATAGCTAACTGTTAACAGCCACAAATCCATCCAGCAGCTCCACCATCCGCAGTCAGTTGCATTTACAGTTACATGGGAAATATTCATTCTGAATGAGGGTTTACACAGAGATCAGTCTAATCGCCTGTATTCGGGTCAACACACGGTTTGGGGCAGGGAAGGTTTCTGATTGGATAGGGGGCGGGGCGGATGTTACGTGTTTACATTTACTGGAAGAAAACACTGTAGTCCTCGCTCCGGATAACAAGATGCTTGACAGCGCCATTCTTAGCGGGCTTGTTTTGCTTATATTGAAGCAGCAGTACGACAACAACCTTGTTCTGCTAATGCTTCGTCTGTTGAGGAGGAGAAGGGAGGTAGAAGGTCGAAGAAGGGAGATAGAAGACCGTGCTGTGGTGAATGGAAACCGGTGAGTGTAACGAGTCCGACTGCTCTGTCTCAGCCGGTTGCTATGCGCGCTATATACGTCATGGCGCCAGAAGAGCATGCGCAGAAAGACCAGAATGAACTTAAGGAGGAATGAGTGTATACAAGTGCGAGAAATTAGAAAGGGAATATTCCAGCCCCTTACATCAGATTGAATTTTCAATCACATTGGCCATTTTCATTCTGAATTAGGTGTTTACAAGATCACTTTTAATAGGAATGAACTTTCATTCAGAATGAAAAGGGAATTAAACTGTCCATGTAAACACACTCAATATCTAGTTTTAGCTCGTCATCGTCGTGTTATTGTTGTGGAAAAAAGGTTGTTGATGAAAGGTTTTCATCAACAGAATAAACACTACCCACACACTACACACACACACATACAGCTGTTGACACATTATTAAAGGTAATGTACTTACCTTTAATAATGTGTCAACAGGTGTGTTTGTCTTTAACCTTTAAGCCAGATGGCAGCTGGAGGTCATTGTTTGTTTGATCCTGTTTAAAAGGGTGTAAAATAAAAACCACAGTAACCACAACATTCATGTATCAGAAAGCTTCTGTCTTCACCTTCATCAGATGCCTCCACATTTCTTTATCTTTTAGTAAAATCTGATGAGAAAAAAATCCAGTGTTTTTATTTTTTTAATGACACTGTTTTAATCCTTTTATTAATTATTCTGGTTTATTGATCTAAATAATCTCTGAGCTCAAGTTGGACAGATGTTGGGATGAGATACAACAGGAAGTGACATCACAATAAGCAGACATATTAGAGTTTTGTTACGTTCACATTTACTCTGACACTTCCTGTGTGTGTTCAGGGACAGAGGAGACACCTACTACTGCATGTTGTTCAATGATGAAGTCCACACGTATGAACAGGTGATCTACACGCTGCAGAAAGCTGTCAACTGCAGCCAGAAAGAAGCCGTCAGCTTCGCCACCACCGTCGACAGAGACGTCAGTACATGCTACAGTACACATATACACTGTGCATCACATTGTTACTATGGTTACTATGATATCCAGGACCAGTGTGATGTTGGTTCACATCAGTCGTCACAGACACGAGGAGGTCCATGTTACATGTCGTGTCCATGTTGCAGGGCAGGAAGTCGGTTCGATATGGAGACTTTCAGTTCTGTGACCAGGCCAAGTCTGTGATCGTGGTGAGTGTCTGAATGCACAGCTGAGGGAGGAGCTGAGGGTGATACAGGAAATCATTTAATAACTCCTCTCTACATCCTTCTGTACCTCCCTCTGTCCTCCCTCTGTCCTGACTCCGTGTCCTGCGTCCCATCAGAGGAACACCAGTCGTCAGTCGAAGCCTCTCAGGGTTCAGGTGATGCACTCGTCAGTTGTTGCTCATCAGTGTTTTGCTCTAAAGGCTCTCAGCTGGTTGGGACAGATCATTCAGTACTCTGGTGAGTATGGACTTCATTACCAAGAATCCCTCACTCTGTCTGCTTGTGGTTGGTGTGAGTGTTTACCTGTTGTATTTCAGATGGTCTGAGGAGGATCCTGTGTCAGGTGGGCCTGCAGAAAGGTCCAGAAGGAGAATACTCCTCGCTGGTCGACAAGCTAATGCTCAACGACTCTAAGATGTGGAAAGGTAACTGCTCACGTATAGTACTTCTATATTTATTTACTTCATGGCATTGTTTAACACTGGATTCTGATTGGTCGATGACCACACTGTAGACAGTTCTGATCATAAACTCTCAGCAGAGGCAGTTAAATCATTTTTAAAATCAGTATTTTGTGTCACAGTTTTGATTTCGGGATGATGTGCAGCGGCTTGTTGTGAAACACCTTCATCACCACATCAAAAACAGTAAAAAAGTCAAAAGACTTTTATTCGCCATTTGTGCACAAACCGGACAGTCTAAGCACAGCAGAACTGGAGAGAGGGTTGAAAAATAAATGGAGGTGGGCATGGCTCAAGTAGGTCGCAAAATTATAGACAGAGAATGATTGGCAAAGATTGCCGCCCCGCCCCACAATATTACGCAGATTAAAAAATGCAGTCCGTGAGGTTTGTTTTAAGTGAGAATTAAAAGACAAATCTTGACCAAATGTTACTCCGAGGTTTCTTACATTTCATTTCTTTATTCAGTGGTTAGAATCTGTGTCAGCAGAGAGACATTAAACCTTATACGTCATTATGTGTTCATTTATCCTGAGTCACATGACCTCATCACAGTGTTCAACAATGGTTTCACATATCATATGTTGTCCTGATCAACACTACGTCTGTCTGTCTGTAGGAGCAAGGAACATCTACCACCAGCTGCTAATGAACAGCCTCCTCATGGACCTCAAATACAAGAAGATCTTTGCTGTCCAGTTCGCCAAGGTAACACACCTGATCAGCACACCTGTTCAACACACCTGATGCACAGCGAGTGTCTCGTACAATCACAAAAACAGGAATTCATGCTGAACTATGTGAACACACCAAATTCACTCTTTTTCTGTGAGTTGAGTTTTTTAAATCCTGTGACTGTGTCAAGAAACAAAATCAGTGTGTTGAGATTCATGAAGTCAGTTTGGGTTGAATTTTGCAGCCTGACACCTGTTAACAGGTCATAAAAGCCCCGCCTCCACAGAGCAGTCTGGTTCAGTTTCATAGTTTCTGTCTCCACAGTGAAAGTTGTGGATGGTCCCAACAGCAGCGTTCCTTAATGTCCCTATGTTTGGTCCCCCGTCTGTTGGGGTACCTAGCACACAGATCTGGTACTAAAAGGTGGAGCTAGAAACCCTGCAGTCTGATTGATCACTCTGGTTTTATGTAACCTCTGTTCATACATCAGTAAACTACAACTATAAAATGACTTCAATCACTTTAAGGTGTAACATTTACTGTCATGATTTCCAACATTTTATTTATATTTATCTGACATTTCATTAAATTTTAATGGACACATTTCAATATACCAACTTTGAGCGTTCCATTAGTTTTTATTGTCTCTCTTGGATGACACACACTTTTAGTAATGACTTTAAAAATATAGATTAATTTGGAGCGGATTATGTGAAGGTCATATATTCTAATCCTCACTTCCTGTGGGCTACAGCAACACTAAACCCCTGAGCTTGCCTGAGAAGGACTAAATGCACAAAGCTGCTATTTTTAAATATCCCATGGAGAGAGACTCTCACTGCAGCCTGTTCTATTTTGTTCTGAAAATGTGGGCGTGCAGCCTCGTTCTGTGGACGATAAACCAGGTGCAGACTTCCATCTGTGTCACCGCTGATGAGGAAATACAGCGAGTGCTGGACGGAGCAGTGAGTGACAACAACCCCGCCCACATTTAAGAGACTGTCTGAACACACCGAGGGTCTAGGTACCACGTCTGAAGGCTTACTGCTGGCTCCAAACTCAAATTGTTAGGTGGAAACAGAGCTTAACAATTCACCAGCTAATGTTTTGAGTTTCGGCTTGAAATCGTTTACAAAGCGACTGATGGTTCCTAAGCAACGTAACCATAAAAACAGAACAACGGTTATTTTGGTTGCAACGTCACATACCTGCGTCTGAACGAAGCCGTGCAGCGTCCGGAGCGCTGACTGTGCACCAGGTGGTTTTTTAACACAGGAACCTTCAGTGATGAAGAAAATCTGAGTATGCTTATTGTTATATTTGTCAGGTTGTTGTTGCTCTGACTGAATTACTGAACATGTCTTTGTTCTCTGCTCTGTCTGTCCACACTGACTCTAAAAGAAGCTTCTCTTAAATCAATTTCAATTCAGTTTTATTTATAAAGCCCAATATCACAAATACAATTTGCCTCACAGGGCTTTACAGCATACGACATCCCTCTGTCCTTTGGACCCTCACAGCTGATCAGGAAAAACTCCCAAAAAACCTTTAACAGGGAAATAAAAACGGTAGAAAGCTCAGGAAGAGCAACTGAGGAGGGATCCCTCTTCCAGGATGGACAGACGTGCAATAGATGTCGTACACACAGCTAACAAACAGGTCACTGGTACCAATCAGGATGACTTTTATGTTCATGTGAATTGTTTTATTTCCTTCAAACACTATAAAATCAGACTTTGTTCTTATGTTGATTAAGTCAGTTTTACACTGCTGGTACGTTACAGCTGATTGATTAGTCTGTTGGTATTTATTACAGGTAATGATCAATCAGTAAAATTAATTCACTCTGATATGCACAAAAAACGAAGTGATTTCCACGTCTTCTTCATTATGGGACAGTAAACACAGTTCTGGAGTTTGAATCTGACTCATCCAGTTTAAAGTGTAAGAGCTGTACAGTGAGCAGCCGTCACGTAAAACATAATCAGAGAAATAAAATAAATATATTCAGCTGTGAGTTCACACAGTTAGTAGCTTATTTACTGTCACCGCTCCTCTGTCACCTCAGCTGATACAACACTGTTGTGTTTTACTGTGATACCTATAAATATTCTTCAGGCAAGAGTAGGCGGTACAGATCAATCAATTTTAAGGGTCAAATAATGAGCCTGAACATGTCGTATAACTCATTTGATATAAGCGCACAGAGCCTGAAGCAGAAAGTCTGAGTGATCAGAGAAAACCACCGTCACGCCAGGGCCACACCGCCCGCGGAAGTGTTGCGAAGCGCAGCGCACCGAAATTCTCGCGCGCGCCGGAGCATTTCCGTTCACACCAGACGCGCATTTCTCCGCGCCGATTGACAAGCGCTTCTGCTCTCAGCTGTTGTCTCCGTCACATTTGGGGCTGTTTTTCCATCATGGGTAAGTGAATAACCTCATGAAATTATAACGCCATGTTTTCCTAACAACTGTACATGTATGTGCACTTCTTAGTAATGAGTATTATCCGTGAATGAATGTCCACAGTAGGCTGGTAGGCTACATACACACACAGAGGCTGCATACACACACACAGAGGCTACACAGACACACACAGACAAGGAGTGTATGTTACCAGTGTTGTGTAGTTTGGTCTGTATATACAGTTAAAATACCAGTTTGTAAATCTACTCTTGATTTTACTAAATCTGGTGTTTTCGCTTCCTGTTTCCCAGTGCGAGTTGTAGACAGGAGGAGAGCCCTTGCTCTTTACCTGTTGCTTCGCAGGCATAGGCAGAGAAAAAGAATGTGGGTTCATCCAATCAACAGGAGGAGGCAAGATTTTGGTGTTTACCATCATCTTTTGGCCGAATTGCGCCTCGACAGCCATCGCCATCTGAAATATTTCAGAATGTCTGCGGAACAGATGGTATTTTATTTTGAAATTCGTTTTATTCTGAAAATTGACCGGATTCTGTTGTTATTACTTTGTTTGACTTCCTGCCTGGCTTGACACATTCACTCGCGGCTCGCGCAGAAAATAGACCAGACGCCGAACTGATCGCTGCAAATCGTGAGCCTGCTGCGGAGCTTCCCGGCGCGGCGCGGCGCGGCCAGTGTGGATGACACAGTCCGTTAACATGGGCGCCGAAAGGAAACTGCTTTCACTTCTCGGCGCCTCGAGGCTATTCGCGGCGCTTCCGCGGGCGGTGTGGCCCTGGCGTTATGATTCCTGTTGTCTCTGACTGAGGCTGCAGGTCTGTGGAGCTCTGATCATAAACATGAGGTGATGTTGTTAACATGGACATATTGGTACACCTGAGCCCTGCTGACTGCTGGGCTGACAGTGATCTTTGGGTCATGGTGACGCTGATAATTGACCTGTTTGTGTTGATACACATGAACACAGTGTTGTTGGTGCTGTTGCCACTGAGCAAGTCTTTAAGGCACAGTTTTTCCACTGTGAGCTCATTATATCTGCTCGGTGTGTCTTAACCTTGTTCAGTCCAGATTAGCCTCCAATCCCTGAGAGCAGCAGGATGTGACATCATCATTTAGATAAAGTGACAAAAGCCACTGCTGGTTGAAGTGGTTCCAGTGGGGAGGACATCAGTAACCAGTGGGTGGACATCGGTAACCAGTGGGTAGACATTAGTAACCAGTAGGTGGACGTTAGTCACCAGTAGGTGGTCATTAGTAACCAGTGGGAGGACATTAGTAGCCAGTGGGAGGACATTAGTAACCAGTGGGAGGACATTAGTAGCCAGTGGGAGGACATTAGTAACCAGTGGGAGGACATTAGTAACCAGTGGGTGGACATCAGTATCCAGTGGAAGGACATCAGTAGCCAGTGGGAGGACATTATTAACCAGTGGGAGGACATTAGTAACCAGTGGGTGGACATCAGTATCCAGTGGAAGGCATCAGTAGCCAGTGGGAGGACATTAGTCACCAGTGGGAGGACATTAGTATCCAGTGGGTGGACATCAGTATCCAGTGGGTGGACATAAGTAAACAGTGGGTGGACATTAGGAACCAGTGGAGGACATCAGAAACCAGTGACGTGTCAGAGAGGTAACCAGTCAAACCAGTATAGGGTTAGTAACTTCATGAAACAGCTGGTAGCTATATTGGTGTCTGGGTTTAAATTTGGGGTTGGGGTGGATAGTGGGATGGCGGGAGGGCGTCGGCCTGGCAGTAGCGACCTCTGACCCAGAGGTGAAATGTCATCCCCCCCTCTAGAACTACAGACGGCTCCAGACAGATTTTATGGAGGACGACCACGAGCGAGTGGTGTCAGTGACCTCCCTGTCTGTTCAGCTCTTCACTGTCCCGACCATGGTGAGTACTCCTGCTCCTCCTCCTCTGCACCTCCACACACCTGTCTCTCTCTCTGTCTCTGTCTCTGCCTGTCTGTCCTTCCTGCTGGTAGAGTTATGAACGCTTGCAGAGTGACTACGTGACTGACGACCACGACCGTGAGTTCTCCATCACTGACCTGTCAGTACAAATATTCACCGTCCCGTCGCTGGTGAGTTCAGTCTGTCTGTGCTGGAGGTGAGAAATAACACGTTCACCACTGAAACTGAGCTGATGAACACATGAACAATACATCGGGACCAATCAATCTTCATTCAGCATTGCTTATTTTATACAGTGTTGTGATTTATCATCTTGACTCATCTTAAAACTTTGATTTATTTAGTTTGTTGTATAAATCTATGACATCATCATCAAGTATGATTCATTAAGTTTGTTAATCCAGTTCTTTTATGGGCTGTTCTATATAAATGTGTATCATCTGTAAATGAAATAAATCTGATCCATGTACAAACCGTGATGGGCCTCACACGCAACCCTGAGGAACTCCACAAGTTCCCTCCAATAATTTATGTGTACTATCATTAATATGAGCAGATTTTAGAGGAAGTTACATCACCAGGGGGTATTCCTTCAAGCAGGCTAAAGGCAAATCCAGGCTTAAATGGCCAAGCCAGACCTCTGTTCCATCAAAGTGGCTAAGATTAGCCTCACATCGGTAACCATGGAAACCATGGTTCTGGCTAAGCCTGATACGTCGAGCTAAACTCCGGTTTCCGTTCCATCAAACTGAGCCACAACTCCGTTCCATCAGGGTGGTTAACCTCAATCCCAGCCTGGTAACCATGGTAACTTATGCTGCCAGGCAATTCTGGTGTGTAGCAGGATTAAGGTGAGGATTAGCTCCCTCTATGATCAACACATGTTGTAGACAAGAACAGACACCTAAAAGACAGTTCTGCCAGAGCTTTACACACTCACAACTGTCATGTAATGATAAACTAATATGTAGATCATAAAATAATAACATAATTAATCAAAAAAACAAATTAAAATGTAATAAAAAATAAGATAATTAAAAAGAACACAACAATAAAGCCAAAATCAAACTAATAAAAACAAAACTGTAATAAAATGAAACTGAGGCATTAAAAAAAGATTGTACATGAATATGTGATTGCCCCCCATCCTCACCCCACTGTGTTGCCAAATGGCTTGCAAATTCACAGCCAATTAAGGTCAATTGACAACAGCCAGAGAAGGAGAGGGACACACCCAGAGAGACACAGAGACAGGATATTCTTATATTTTATCTTGACCAGCTGCCAAGTCCTCTGGCTACTGAGACATCACAGTGAGGGATGAAGATGAGACACACACCACTGTGGTCTGTCTGTTCCTCATCCTATAGCACATTCCTTACATTTTAAGGGTATTTTCCTTATTTTGATATAATCAGGGACAGAGCTTACAGTTGACTCCCAAATGATGAAGAATAGATAACTGATTCACTATCACCTGCATTCACTTAATAGGTTTGCTCATCTCCACTGAACTGATGGATTTGCTAAATGTCATTTTCTACAATCAATAGATAAATGTAATGTGATTATTTCCTATAAACTAATCATTTTGGAAATATCATAATCTACAATCAATTATGTGATAAATGTGATGATTCACATAAAATAGTTTGATAAAATGCATCATCTGAAGATCATTAGATCAGTAGATACATGTGATAAACAGTCCGTCACTAATATTAATTAACGTGGTGAATTTCATTAGGCAGACTTGAACTGTCAGATTTAACAGGTGTTCTTATCGACATATATTTTTTTGTCCCTTTTGATGTGGGATTTATAGAACATGATATTATGCTGACATGCTGAATTTTCTTTGTCACTTACACATTTAGCCTGTGGGCAATATTCTGCCACGCCACCTGCCTTGCTTTATTAATCGCTGCAGTGCTGTCTTTGTTCCTAATCATGTCCTTATAGTCCTCATACACCTCCATAAGGAGCGTTTGCTCTGCTGTAGAAAAAAACTCCGCTCGCTCCTTTCCTTTGCTTTTTGACACTCTGCAACATGTTCGGCACTCGACTAGTGTGGGCTTTTTTATTTTCCCTGGGCATGTGCATGAGTTGAGGCTTAACAGGTGAGGCTTGAATTAGCGTCAGTTGGAGCCAGCTGATTTCAATTGATGGGACAGGTTAGAGCTAGATTGGGAGTCAAACTTACTTACTTACACCTTAGTCTGGCTATTCTTAGCTATGTTGATTGAATACTCCCCTGGTGTCCTTACAGCTCTGTATGTTCATATAATATCTGAGCGATGGTCAGATCTGTCTGATGAAGGTGACCAATCAGGACACGTTAACTCACCTATGGTGTGAAAAATCAGTTCATTTTCCCCTAAAGGACCGGCTGTGTTCTGTGTGTGTGTCTGTGTCTGTGTCTGTGTCTGTGTGTGTGTCTTTGTCTTTGTGTGTGTGTGTGTGTGTGTGTGTGTGTGTGTGTGTGTGTCTTTGTGTCTGTGTTGTGTGTGTGTGTGTGGCAGGCTCGGATGCTAATGGTGGAGGAGAACCTGATGACCACCATCATCAGGACGTTTGTGGATCACCTCCGTCACAGAGACCTGCAGGGACGCTTCCAGTTCGACCGTTACACAGCCCAGCAGGCCTCCAAGTTCGGGACGGGTCCAGAGCCTCATCGGAGACCTCAAGTTAGGATCAGTCACACACTGGTCACACACTGGTCACACACTGGTTACACACCAGTTGTTAAAGGGTTTTCCTCAGTGGGTGTGTCAGAAGTAATGAGGGAGGATCATATGTAGTCACATGTAAAAGGTGGTCTGACGATTCCTTAAATGATCACAAACACCAGGAGCAAACAAACAGGACATAAAGCCTCTGAAGACATGGAGACGAGTTGCTGAGTTGGACAACAGGTTGACGGTGTGTCTGTGTGTTCAGGTACGTCCTCATCAGTCGTCCCTCTGAGTGGAGCCAACAGCTCCGAATCAAGTTTCTAGAAGGTCTGGACGCTTTTCTGGAGCTGCTCAAGTGTATGCAGGTAAGGCACACCGGGAGACAGGACACACCTGTACCTGGACAGGTCTGTCTCTGTCTCTGACCCTGTGTGTCTGTCTCTGTGTCTCAGGGTATGGACCCAGTGGTGAGACAGGTGGGACAGCATATAGAGATGGAGCCTGAGTGGGAGGCAGCATTCACTCTGCAGATGAAACTGACTCACATCATCTCTATGATCCAGGAGTGGTGCTCCACGGACGTAAGACTCGACTACACACCACACCACACCACACTGTGTACTAATACTACACACTGTACTGATACTACTCACTGTATGCTAATACTACACACTGTACTGATACTACACACTGTATGCTAATACTACACACTCTACTGATACTACACACTGTATGCTAATACTACACACTCTACTGATACTACACACTGTACTGATACTACACACTGTATGCTAATACTACACACTGCACTGATACTACACAGTGTACTGATACTACACACTATGCTAATACTACACAGTGTACTGATACTACACACTGTAGTAATACTACACACTGCACTGATACTACACACTGTACTGATACTACACACTGTATGCTAATACTACACACTCTACTGATACTACACACTGTACTGATACTACACACTGTATGCTAATACTACACACTGCACTGATAGTACACACTGTATGCTAATACTACACACTGTACTGATACTACACAGTGTACTGATACTACACACTATGCTAATACTACACAGTGTACTGATACTACACAGTGTACTGATACTACACAGTGTACTGATACTACACACTGTACTGATACTACACACTGTATGCTAATACTACACACTCTACTGATACTACACACTGTACTGATACTACACACTGTATGCTAATACTACACACTCTACTGATACTACACACTGTACTGATACTACACACTGTATGCTAATACTACACACTCTACTGATACTACACACTGTACTGATACTACACACTGTATGCTAATACTACACACTGCACTGATAGTACACACTGTATGCTAATACTACACACTGTACTGATACTACACAGTGTACTGATACTACACACTATGCTAATACTACACACTGCACTGATAGTACACACTGTATGCTAATACTACACACTGTACTGATACTACACAGTGTACTGATACTACACACTATGCTAATACTACACAGTGTACTGATACTACACACTGTAGTAATACTACACACTGCACTGATACTACACACTGTACTAGGCTTGTGCTGATTTCTGGTTTAACCGGTTCGGTCCGATTTAAGAGCTCCACCCAGTTTAATTCACGTCAACCAGATAGGAGGAGGGAAAAAAAAGCTTTTTTTACATGCGGCGTGTCAAGGGACTATATTCAACTTATCTTGCATTGTAACATGCATTATGACAACTTAATAAGGTTTATGTTTGTTTATAAATGAAGTGGAGGAGCCTACAAGTGTTTTCTTTCGTTTGTCTCAGAGGCTGCACAGGGACTCTGCAGCTCCGCTCCGCTCAGCTGTCTGCTGCTGCGAGAGATCAAATTTCATTGGGGGCGGGGGAAAGTGCGAGGGAGTCAGCAGTCATTAGTTTGTTGCCCTAGTAACCCGTTTCCACTGAAGAAGTTCCTGGTACTATTTGGGCGGCTGGAAATACTACAGAAACGTCCTCTCGCTCGGCCCTCTCAACCGCCGTGTCTCCACTGAGAGAGCGGAGTCGGAGGAAGGTTTCTTGGTGTCTTTCTGCGTCTTATTCTTCTTCTTCTTGTGTAACCTTGTGTGTATTGGGGGTTAATACAGCATTACTGCCACCTAGTGGATTGGAAGCACACACCTATAATGGGTTTTTATTGGGAAATATAGCTCAAATGCGATCCGTAGGGGTAAAATTAGGTATATAATTCAATATATTGGTTCGGTTAGATATTTGGCTTTAAATCAAACCGTACTGATACTACACACTGTACTGATACTAGTATCAGCACAGTGTGTGGTATCAGTGCAGTGTGTAGTATCAGTACAGTGTGTAGTATCAGCACAGTGTGTAGTATCAGCGCAGTGTGTAGTATTAATACAGTGTGTGGTATCAGTACACTGTGTAGTATTAGTACAGTGGGTGGTATCAGTGCAGTGTGTAGTATTAGTACAGTGTGTAGTATCAGCACAGTGTGTAGTATCAGCGCAGTGTGTGGTATCAGCGCAGTGTGTAGTATCAGTGCAGTGTGTAGTATTAATACAGTGTGTGGTATCAGTGCAGTGTGTCGTATTAGTACAGTGTGTGGTATCAGTGCAGTGTGTAGTATCAGTGCAGTGTGTAGTATTAATACAGTGTGTGGTATCAGTGCAGTGTGTAGTATTAGTACAGTGGGTGGTATCAGTGCAGTGTGTAGTATTAGTACAGTGGGTGGTATCAGTGCAGTGTGTAGTATCAGTGCAGTGTGTAGTATTAATACAGTGTGTGGTATCAGTACAGTGTGTAGTATCAGCGCAGTGTGTAGTATTAGTACAGTGTGTGGTATCAGTACAGTGTGTAGTATCAGCGCAGTGTGTAGTATTAGTACAGTGTGTGGTATCAGCGCAGTGTGTAGTATCAGTGCAGTGTGTAGTATTAATACAGTGTGTGGTATCAGTGCAGTGTGTCGTATTAGTACAGTGTGTGGTATCAGTGCAGTGTGTAGTATCAGTGCAGTGTGTAGTATTAATACAGTGTGTGGTATCAGTGCAGTGTGTAGTATTAGTACAGTGGGTGGTATCAGTGCAGTGTGTAGTATTAGTACAGTGGGTGGTATCAGTGCAGTGTGTAGTATCAGTGCAGTGTGTAGTATTAATACAGTGTGTGGTATCAGTACAGTGTGTAGTATCAGCGCAGTGTGTAGTATTAGTACAGTGTGTGGTATCAGTACAGTGTGTAGTATCAGCGCAGTGTGTAGTATTAGTACAGTATGTGGTATCAGTACAGTGTGTAGTATCAGCGCAGTGTGTAGTATCAGCGCAGTGTGTAGTATTAGTACAGTGTGTGGTATCAGTACAGTGTACTGTAGTGATACCACACACTGTACTAATACTGGTAGTCTGTACCCCTTCACGTTCTCAGCTGGTCCCTCTGTGATGTTTAGGTTTAAACAACCATGGTCTCAGGCTACATTCACAATTGTCCTGTTTGGTCAGGTTGGTTTGTACAGGTGTGAATACACCAATCAGAAAGAACTTTATTGTCCATTGCAGAGCAGTGGAAATTGTTTTTGATGTTGCTCACAATAAAACACAAGTTCAAAAATACGTAAAAGACATGTAAAGACATAAAATACATACCAATACAGTATAGAGCAACACACATAAAGCTAAGAACCCTGAGTCAAACCCTAAAGATTTATTGATAATGTTGATGGCGGTAGTAATGAATGATTTCTTACTATGTTTGTTCTTGCTAATGGTACCTTGTAACGGCGGCCAGATGGGAGGAGTTGGAATTAACTGTGGAGTGGATGTGAGGGGTCGTGTATGATGGTGTTGGCCTTCCGTTTAACTGCCTGTGTGTGAAGATCTGTCGATGAGGTCTGAGTGGTGCCTGTTATTTTGGTAGCATGTTTGATGACTTTACACAGTTTGGATTTGTCTTGAACAGAAAGGAAGGTGTACCAGGATGAGATGTTGTAGGTTAGGACTGACTCAATGAGCGATTTGTAAACAAGTGTTAAAACATTTTGCTTACATTAAAAGTCCTCAGCCGGATCAAGACCTTCTTGTAGAGGTGGTCTTGGTCTGGGTACAGAGAAACTCTGGTGCGGTTGGTTTGTGGTGTGAACGTGTTCTGACCATTGCAAGTGTATTCTTCTTCAACGTTTTGTTTACTTCCTGGATTTTTCCCACATGGAACAGTGTTTCCCCTAGGTTTACAGCTTTTTGGGGGGAGAAAGAAAAAATCCAAAAGAAATCAAAAATTTTTCTCAGGTTCGGCCCACTTGACAGGCTGCTGTGTTGTGCTATGGTCTATTTAAGTGTTGGAATTTGTTATTTACGTGACAGCACCTGAACGCAATACAGGCTCAGCTCCATTGAGTGTGCCGTGCTGCGGGCCAGACTCGGTTATAATTGTCTTGGACCCGGGTCAGATTCAGTCTGGAAAATGCGGCCTAAACAGCGCTCTAGTGTGTGTGTGTGTGCGCGCGCGCATGCAGAGGAGAATTGTAAATGCGCGACCATGTAGAGACAAAAATGACATGCTGTCATGTAAATAAGATAAATAACATAAGGCTATTTAGTCAGTTTAATGAAAGGACAATGTATAGACCTGTTCTATAGGAAAGGTAACCTTAGATGACCCTCCTTATATAACGGTAGGGGAAACACTGGAAATTCTGACCAATCAAGAGCAGCTTTCAGATGCAGCCATTTGATCTGGTCCTCTTGTAAATGCTTCCGTGAGAATACGAACCAACTCTAGTCAATTATACAACTTTGGAACAACATGAGTCCCTGATTCAGACCACTGAGACCTGCGTGTGTCTGTGTGTGTGTGTGTGTGTGTGTGTGTGTGTGTGTGTGTGTGTGTGTGTGTGTGTGTGTGTGTGTGTGTGTGTTTCAGGAGCACGTGCTGATCGAGGCCTATAAGAAGTGTCTGAGCGCGCTCAGTCACTGTCACAGTGGCCTCCCGGATGGTGAGCAGCCAATCAGCTTGAACTTGGCGGGTCACAGCGTGGAGACGTTCAGGTACCAGGTGTCTCAGGACAAAGTGTCCATTCACCTGCCGCTCTGCAGACTGCTGGCAGGTGAGTGTCCCTCAGACTATCGGACCAATCTGCTTCAGGTTCTGTAGGACGTGTTAGGGTCCAGATGATTGACAGAAAACAAATAAGATGCTGATGTGTTTCCTCCTCAGGTCTCCATGTTCTCCTCAGCAGAACTGAAGTGGCGTCTCGTTTCCCTGAGCAGCTTCCTCTGGTCAGTGACATCATCATCATCATCATCATCATCACATGTAGACTGTATCATTCCATCACTGTTTGTGTGTGTGTGTGTGTGTGTGTGTGTGTGTGTGTGTGTGTGTGTGTGCAGGGCGAGCTCAGCCCCCCCCTCCTCATCGAGCTCCCCCTCCGCTGCCTGGTGCTCTGTGCCCAGGTGCATGCTGGGATGTGGAGGAGGAACGGCTTCTCTCTAATCAACCAGGTGAGTCCTGATCAGACATCCTGTAATACTCATCCAGCAGGTCCCCTGTGTTTGACACTAACAGCAACTGTCATCTCCACCGTTTGTTTGTTTGTTTGTTTGTTTCAGATTTATTATTATCACAACGTGAAGTGCAGAGTGGAGATGTTTGATAAGGACATCATCATGCTGCAGGTACAAACAACAACAACAACAACAACAGCAACAGCTGTTTGTTTATTTGGTGTGTGTGGTCCCCTGAGGGTGTTTATTGATTGTTGTTTGTTTGTTTATGTGTAGGCGGGGGCGTCCATGATGGATCCAAACCACTTCCTGATGATTGTCCTTAGTCGGTTTGAACTGTTTCACATCTTCAGCTCCGCAGACTGTCGCAAGAGGTTCAGAGAGGCCAACAAGGTCTGTGCTGATTCTACTGCTACTCTACTGTGATTCTATGACCACTGTCACTCTACTGTGACTTTACTATGATTCTACTGTGACTCTTCTGTGATTCTACTATGACTACTGTCACTCTACTGTGACTTTACTATGATTCTACTGTGACTCTATTCTGACAGGATGTGGTCCAGCAGAACAACACTCTGATCGAGGAGATGCTTCATCTCATCATCATGGTCATCGGTCAGTCCGAAACTTTATTTAAACAGTGTCACTCACACCATCAGAGACATGGTTAGCATGAAGACGTGTTAGACAGGTGGAAATATGGGATGGACAGTGATGAAGTGTGTGTGTGTGTGTGTGTGTGTGTGTGTGTGTGTGTGTGTGTGTGCACGTGTGTGCATCCAGGTGAGCGGTATGTGTCAGGTGGGACAGGTGGAGCCGTTTGATGAGGTCAGAAGAGAAATCATCCACCAGCTGTCCATCAGACCCATGGCTCACAGTGAGCTGGTTAAAGCTCTGCCAGAGAACGTGAGACACCTGTCTGTCTGTCTGTGTGTGTGTGTGTGTGTGTGTGTGTGTGTGTGTGTGTGTGTGTGTGTGTGTCTGTCCGTCCGTCTGTGTCTGTCTGTCCGTATGTGTGTCCGTGCGTCTGTCTGTGTGCCTGTCCGTCCATCCGTCCGCCTCTAGTTATGTCTCTCTTGTCATATTTCAGGGTAATAAGGAGACAGGTCTGGAGAGAGTCATTGACACTGTGGCTTCATTCAAGTTAGTTTCTCCAACATCTCCACCTTAAATGCACATGGTCACCTGAATACTGCTGTCAGTGCTGACTGTGTGTGTGTGTGTGTGTGTGTGTGTGTGTGTGAACAGGAAACCAGGTGTAACAGGTAGAGGTCTGTACGAGCTGCGTCCTGAGTGGAACAAACACTTTAACCTGTACTTTCATCACTACAGCAGAGCAGACCAGTCCAAGGTACGTGCACACACACGCACACACACACACACACACACACACACACACAGGTGTTGACAGGTGTGTCGTCATGGTAACAGAGTGTTGTTTGTTGCAGGCTGAGGAGGCTCAGAGGAAATTGAGGAGACAGAACGGAGAGGACACAGGTAAACAGTGAGACACAGGAACAGCAAGTAACCTGAGTGATGATGTCACATTGCTAACGTGTGCGTGCGTGCGTGCGTGTGTGTGTGTGTGTGTGTGTGTGTGTGTGTGTGTGTGTGTACGTACAGCCCTACCCCCCCCTACCCCCCCCCTCTCTGTCCTCTGTTCGGCAGCCTGGTAAACCTGCTTCAGTGTGACGTCCTGTTGGCTGTAGAGGGCGCTGTGCTGCAGTGGGCCGTGGAGCCCAGCGGGGGGGGCTGGACTGAGTCCATGCTGCAGAGGGTGAGACACAATCAGACAGACAGGCGGGGAGGGGGGGGGTTATACACCCGTATGATGTCAGCATGATTAACTGTGCGTGTACTTCCTGTCCTGTGTGCACCTCCTGTCCTGTGTGTCCAGGTGCTTCACCTGGTGGGTGTGGCTCTGTTGGAAGAGCAGCAGCAGCTGGAGAGCAGCAGCGGAGACGATGACATCACCTTTAACTATACCTGCAAGATCACACGTAAGTGCACACACACTATTCACTGGTTAGTCTGTTCCCAGGGTTAATGACACACACCTGGGAACACTGGTTAGTCTGTTCCAAGGGTTACATCCAGCAGTAGGATTTTAAATTCAATTCTGGATTTTACAGGGAGCCAGTGCAGAGAAGCTAAAACAGGAAAAATATGATCTGGTTTCTTAGTTCCTGTTAGTACACGTGCTGCTGCATTCTGAATTAGCTGGAGGGTTTTTAAGGACTTACTAGAGCTACTGATAATAGAGAGTTACAGTAATCCAGCCTTGAGGTTACAAAAGCGTGGACCAATTTTTCTGTATCTTTTCGGGTCAGGATAGGCCTGATTTTTGCAATATTACGCAGATGAAAAAATGCAGTCCGTGAGGTTTGTTTTAAATTTTAAAAGACAAATCTTGATCAAATGTTACTCCGAGGTTTCTTACGGTAGTGGTAGAGGCCAGAGCAATGCCATCGAGAGAAACTATGTCATCAGATAGAGAGTCTCTGAGTTGTTTGGGGCCAAGAACAATAACTTCAGTTTTGTCTGAATTTAACATCAGGAAGTTGGTGCTCATCCAGGTTTTTATGTCTTTAAGGCCTTTAATGTCATCACGCCGTATGCTCGTAATAATGTCATCACTCTGTGCACTCGTAATGATGTCATCACCCTACGTTTGATGTAATTACAGCACAGTGGCGGCAGAGGAATAAATAATGAATCATGGTGAGGTGTTTTTACTGTGCTCACAAGTAACGTATTTTATTTATGTTTCTATTTTTCAAATCTTTTGTGATTAAATCTGTTAATTTTGTAAAATCTTATGAAAAGTTTTATTTTTATTCATGTTTTAACAACAGATTTTTGATTCTGAGTAGTTCAGAGTTTAGGGAGGTGAAGTGTTTGCAGTTACTCAAGGAAGTGACATCACAGACAGCACAAGTATCAGTGTAGGCTCTGCTAAACTGTCTATGTGTCAGAGTGTAAAGGGTTAAAGGTTCTGACACCTGCAGGTGCCCTACATCATCACCTGTCTCACTGTGTTCTGTCCCACCATCTCCTGTCTCACTGTGACCAGGTCCAGGTGAAGCTCCCAGTACTTCAGGAAGTGTCCTGGCTCTGTTGGAGAGTCTGCAGAACGCTCCTCACCTGGAGGTCCACAAAGACATGATTACCTGGATCCTCAAGGTGAGCTCTGATGTCACTGAGTTCACAACTTGCAGGTTAATGTCCCCCGTTTGATCCACCTGGTGTGTTCCTTCAGTTTACACGTTGTTCCATCAAATATGACCTCATAAGTGAGAATCAATCACAAGCTGAGAAGTAAGAAGTTTAAAAGAACGAAACTGAACGGGAAACAACACCTGTAAACACCTGTAAACAAACACCTGACTCTCATCCCTGATTGGACGGTAGGTATTTCCTCCCATAGTTGTGTTGATGAAATGAAACTGGTCCTCAGGGCGTCACACAGGGCTCCATCCCACAGGGCTCCGAGCCACCGGGCGTTCATTCCACAAGGCGTCCGTCCAGTCGGGCGTCTGTCCCACAGGGCTCCGTCCTGGGCCCCTATTTATCCCCAGTCACATCATGGAGTCTGTGTCTCAGGGACTGTCTGTCCTCTGGAGGTTTGACTTTCAGGTGGTGATGTAATGTGTGTTTGTGTGTTCAGATGGTGGCGAACATCAAGACGATGAGAGAACGTACATCCTCTACCTCCACCGTCACCGTCAGCCCAGGACAGGAACTGGAGGAGGTAAAACTTTATTAGCATCAGAAGACTTCCTCCTCCTGCTGCTGCTGCTGCTGCTTATTGTTTCTGTCAGAATGAGATCAGTACTGATTATTGATCAGCTGTTGGGTGGTGTTGTGTCCCTGCAGACTGTGCGAGACAAAGATAAGGCGGAGAGGAAGAGAAAGGCGGAGATGGCTCGTCTGAGGAGGGAGAAGATCATGGCTCAGATGTCGGAGATGCAGAAACACTTCATCAACGAGAACAAAGAACTGTTTCAGCAGAGTCTGGAGGAGCTGGAGGCGTCCACGTCTGCTGCTGCGGACAACAGGTACACCTGGACACACCTGTAAACACCTGTATACGCCTGGACACAATTGTACACATCTTTACACACCTGGGCACACCTTTATACACCTGGACACACCTGGACACAACTGTATACATCTTTACACACCTGGACACACCTGTATACACCTGGACACATCTGTATACATCTTTACACACCTGGACACACCTGTATACACCTGTATACACCCGGACACAACTGTATACATCTCTATACACCTGTATACACCTGGACACACCTGCATACACCTGTATACACCTGGACACACCTCTGTATACCTGTACATACCTGTATGTGCCTGTATATACATACCTGGACTAGGGTTATCATGAGAACCAATACTTCAGTACCAAGCTGTTGACAACAGGAAAAAATACATTGGTACCTTTTTTTTTTCCCCTTCCGGTACCAGAAGTACCGGATACAACTTTGCCTTCATCGGGCCGTGTCGATTCCTGTTGGAACTGACGGGGGCAGTATACGCGCATCAGTCTTTGCAGAGGATGAGCGCCAAAGAACGCCTGTTCTCTATCGTCTTTTGCTAGAAACAATGGCTTCTACAAGTGCTAGAGCTTAGATCGGGCCCAAAAAATCCAGCCCAACCCCACCCGAGCCCGTGCATGTTCTGTCCGAGCCCGGCCTGGCCCGGCCCTTTAAATGTAATTATGCGCCTGAGCCTGTTTTTTTTTTTGTTTGTTTTTTTTTTTTTTTGGTAAGGATACGAATGTGGACATTGAAGGCTGACTCTCATCTTTCTTTCCATTGCAAGCCTTCGTCATGTGCCTCTTAAGTGTTGAGGTCCCTGTCTTTTTGTTGTCATATACTAGCATAACGCTGCACTTGGTACACTTGATGAAGCCGACACACACGTTGTCACTGTCACTGACCAACCCATCCGAGCCCGAGGATAGTGGCGGGAAATTACGGTCGTGTTGGGTCTGGGTTGGGTTCAGGCTTGGGCAGAGAATCTAAGCTCTAACAAGTGCTGCTGGAGCCACAACACCTCGGCTTGTTGAAAAGTCAGGTATTAGGAGTCGTGTGTGGAGATATTTTGCATTTGAGGCAGATGAAAGCGGAGTAATTATAAACTCGCAAAAAACTGTGTGCAAACGGTGCCTCCTAAGTTTCCAGACCAAAGGAGGGAACTCTTCAAACCTGGCTAAACACTTAAAAGACAGACACTGCGACTTGTTTAACCCTATGTGCCCCGAACGATGCATAGTGCGTCCAAATTCACACCTGTTCTTCTCTATGGATTTTCTCCGCAACCGTTCGTCATAACGAGAAGCCGCGTATCACGTGAAATAGGGGGACCGCAGCTTTCCCGACAAGACCAAGCACTTGTTGATATTTCAGTGTTTTCACAACGAAAAGAAATGATGAAGTTACACCAAAATTCTGTATAACAAAGCTTTCATACAGCTTTGCACACACATTACTCTTGGATGGATTACTCGCGAATGCAGGGTCGCACAGAAATACCACACATCATATGAAAGTGCAGAAGCAGAGCTTTCCAGTGATACAACACATCATTATGCTGTCATCCCATCATGCTATAAATCCAGATTGATTTTCTACAAAATAAAAACCGGACGAATTTCTTTACATTCCATTATACAGATCTTGTTATCAGTCACTTCATATAGTGAGGAATAATATTATTACTATTTTTCTATGATCTTAGATGTAAATATTGCATGTTTCCTTCAAATAAAACACATTTTTGACTTGTGAATGAGTCAATGGAATTTCTTGCAATAATGAAAAAATACTGGCAATCATGTCCACCTGGCGCAAACCACATGTTTTGGACAGCTGTGAAGTGACAGAATGTCTCAGCATCATGATTCTTATATTGCCAGATTTTTGTCAATATAAAAATTAATATAAAATACGGGCACATAGAAGGACATGTAATGATGGCAAATCTGGTTAGCCCAGATTGTCCTAAAAAAAAAAACAAGATATAGCATGTGTATGTAGCCTTTATAATGACTGTGATATGAGCTTAAAAATAAAGACTGTACCCCAAAAAAAGGCCTAGGGCCCATAGGGTTAAAGAATTCAAGGTGAGTGAGTTTGAATTTCTGTGTTTTGATTTTTATTGTGGTATTGAATGAGTATCGAGAATCGTGGAAATTCACTGGTATTGGTATCGACTACTGAAAGTCTGGTATCGTGACAAAGCTAACCTTGATCCACTTGGATACACCTGTATACACCTGTATATACCTGTACATACCTGTATGTACCTGTCTATACATACCTGGACACACCTGCATACAGCCGTGCACACAGATGTGGTGTAGACACACAGGTGATGAAGGTTTCTCATCTCATCTGAGAATATTAAAATGATGTCTTCTTCTGCCCCCCCTACCAGTCCTCCCAGTTCAGACTCCACCTGTATCTCACAGGTGTGTGTTGGTCCCAGGAGGGTGGGCAGAGCTGAGCGCCGGCAGCTGGTGACCTGCATCCTGTGTCAGGAGGAACAGGAGGTCAGAGGTCATGGCAGAGCCATGGTGCTGGCAGCATTCGTCCAGAGGTCCACAGTTCTGTCCAAAAACCGCCGCCACAACCTCCCTGACCCAGGTGGGCGGTGTCTCAGTGTTGCATCATTAGGACAGCAGCCAATTAGTGTTAACCAGTGTTGATTGACAGATGTGTGACTGTGTGTTTCAGAGCATCATGACCCACTGTTCATGCACCCTGACCTGTCTCTGGGGATTCACACCGCCAGCTGTGGACACATCATGCACGCCACCTGTTGGCAGAGGTGAGAATTTGCCACAGCACACGGGACTGATAACACGCCATCATTCAGAGGGCGAACATGAAACAGGAAATACCCACCTGTCTGTGTGTTCAGGTACTTTGAGGCGGTGCAGCTGAAAGAGCAGAGACGACAGCAGCGTCTGCGAGGTCACACCAGCTACGACGTGGAGAACGGCGAGTTCCTGTGTCCATTATGCGAGTGTCTGAGCAACACTGTGATCCCCCTGCTGCCACACACACACTCACCTGACCACAGGTACACACTCACCTGACCTCAGCTACACACTCACCTGACCTCAGCTACACACTCACCTGACCACATGTACACACTCACATGACCTCAGGTACACACTCACCTGACCACATGTACACACTCACCTGACCTCAGCTACACACTCACCTGACCACATGTACACACTCACATGACCTCAGATACACACTCACATGACCTCAGGTACACACTCACCTGACCACAGGTACACACTCACCTGACCTCAGGTAGACACTCACCTGACCTCAGCTACACACTCACCTGACCTCAGCTACACACTCACCTGACCACATGTACACACTCACATGACCTCAGGTACACACTCACCTGACCACATGTACACACTCACATGACCTCAGGTACACACTCACCTGACCTCAGCTACACACTCACCTGACCACATGTACACACTCACATGACCTCAGGTACACACTCACCTGACCTCAGGTACACACTCACCTGAGTTTATCTTTTCCTCTCAGTGTCGATCATCCCAGTTTGGAGGTGTGGCTTAAAACGACCAATCAGCAGATAGCAGCACTACACTTTGCCCACAGGAAGCAGTGTGACGGTCAGTTACCTGTCAGTCATTAAGAGGGGCGGACTCATATGATCCAGGTCTGTTTGTGTGTGTCTGTGTGTAACTGTGTGTGTGTGTGTGTGTGTGTGTGTGTGTGTGTGTGTGTGTGTGTGTGTGCGTGCGTTTCAGGTGTAGCAGAGGGGGTGGAGCCTGCAGTACCTGAAGGATTCAGAGTCGACTTCTCTCCACAGTGAGTCAGCACTTGTTTGTACTTCTGTTGTTCCTCTGTACGTCTGTCAGGACATGATGTCAGCAGGTGATGGTGTCACGGTTTCCCTCAGGAACCCGTTTTCCAGCAGCGTCAGTGAGATGATCACCACGTTCAGCATGTCCACGTACAAGGTGGGACTGAAGGTGAACCCCAACGAGCAGGATGCCAGAGTCCCGGTGCTGAGCTGGTCCACCTGCGCTTATACCATCCAGAGTATAGGTACACACACACCTGAGGGGTCAGAGGTACACACACACACACACACACACACACTTGAGAGGTCAGAGGTACACACACACACACACACACACACACACCTGAGAGGTCAGAGATACACACACACACCTGAGGGGTCAGAGATACACACACACCTGAGAGGTCAGAGATACACACACACACACACACACACACACACACACACACACACACCTGAGAGGTTAGAGGTACACACACACACCTGAGAGGTCAGAGATACACACACACACACACCTGAGAGGTCAGAGATACACACACACACCTGAGAGGTCAGAGGTACACATACACCTGACGGGTCAGAGGTACACACACACACACACACACACACACACACACCTGACGGATCAGAGGTACACACACCCGAGAGGTCAGAGATACACACACACCGGACAGGTCAGAGGTACATACACACACACACACCTGAGGGGTCAAAGGTCATGCTCACTGTGCGTTTCTTTGCAGAGCGCCTCCTGATGGACGAGGAGAAGCCATTGTTTGGAGGTTTGCCTTGCAGACAGGTAACACACTCAGTCTGTACGGGCTGTCTGATTGGACAGGAGGGGTTGGGTGGCGGGGCTTCAGAGGTTGAGCTGATCAGTAATCAATCACAGTCAACAGGAAGTCAGCAGGTTGTGTCTCAGGTGGAGGTGTGTCAGAGGCTGATCATAAACAGGAAGTCCTGTCATCCTGTTCACCTCAGGTACATCCTGACTGACACTATGACAATATGAAGACATCAGCTCTGTGTGTGTGTGTGTGTGTGTGCGTGTGTGTTTCAGGATGACTGTCTGAGCTCTCTGACCAGGTTCAGTTCTTCCTGTTGGACTGCTGCTCCACTGACGACTGTTCATACACACTTCATCAGGCTGCTCGCAGGTAATACACACATACACACATACAGGTTAACAGTTGTATATGTTTGTAACATGCGTGTGTTGGTTGTAGCCCTGGTTCCAGACTCTCAGGTAGAAGACACCGTCTGTATCCTCGACATCGACATGTTTCACCTGCTGGTGAGTTTCATCACTACATATTCTCCCAGTATGAGTCCAGTTAACTCTCAGTATGAGTCCAGTTAACTCCCAGTATAAGTTCAGTTAACTCCCAGTATGAGTCCAGTTAACTCCCAGTATAAGTCCAGTTAACTCTCAGTATGAGTCCAGTTAACTCCCATTATAAGTTCAGTTAACTCCCAGTATAAGTTCAGTTAACTCTCAGTATGAGTCCAGTTAACTCCCAGTATGAGTCCAGTTAACTCCCAGTATGAGTCCAGTTAACTCCCAGTATAAGTTCAGTTAACTCCCAGTATGAGTCCAGTTAACTCCCAGTACGAGTCCAGATAACTCTCAGTATGAGTCCAGTCAACTCTCAGTATGAGTCCAGTTAACTCTCAGTATGAGTCCAGTTAACTCTCAGTATAAGTCCAGTTAATTCCCAGTATGAGTCCAGTTAACTCTCAGTATGAGTCCAGTTAACTCTCAGTATGAGTCCAGTCAACTCCCAGTATGAGTCCAGTTAACTCTCAGTATAAGTCCAGTTAACTCCCAGTATGAGTCCAGTTAACTCTCAGTATGAGTCCAGTTAACTCTCAGTATGAGTCCAGTTAACTCCCAGTATGAGTCCAGTCAACTCTCAGTATGAGTCCAGTTAACTCTCAGTATGAGTCCAGTTAACTCTCAGTATGAGTCCAGTTAACTCCCAGTATGAGTCCAGTTAACTCTCAGTATGAGTCCAGTTAACTCCCAGTATGAGTCCAGTTAACTCTCAGTATGAGTCCAGTTAACTCCCAGTATAAGTCCAGTTAACTCCCAGTATGAGTCCAGTTAACTCCCAGTATGAGTCCAGTTAACTCTCAGTATGAGTCCAGTTAACTCCCAGTATGAGTCCAGTTAACTCTGGGTGTTTTCGTATCCCTGCAGGTTTACAGTGTGTTGTCGTACAACTCAGTTAACAGTCTGGACCACTCAGGACAGAGAGTGGTAGACTCCGCCCACCTCCACCTGCTTCACCTGGTCACTGTGGCTCACCTGGTCCAGATCCTGCTCACCTCCACCACAGGTGACACACACACACACACACACACACACACACACACACACACACACACACACACACACTGCAGGTACTTTTAAGGTTTCTCACCTGTCTGCCTGTCACCTGTCTTTCTGTCCCTCACCTATCTGTCTGTGTCTCACCTGTCTGTCTGTCTGTCTGTCTGTCTGTCTGTCTCACCTCTGTGTGTGTGTGTCTCCAGAGGAGGTCTGTATGGATCAGGACAGTGGGGGATCAGAGGAGGAGCTCACCTGTCATCTGTATGACACACTGAGGACACACCTGGGCAGGTAAACATGTAAACAAATATAAACACAACAATAAATTAATAAACATTATTATTTATATGTTAAAACAAGTGAAATCAGGAGCATATTTAATTATTTATTATTATTGATGTGTTTGTTTATCACGCAGTAATCTGATTACACTGAGTGTGTGTGTGTGTGTGTGTGTGTATGTGTGTGTGTGTGTGTCAGTGTGTTACCTGAGGTGACATCAGGCTGGCAGCTGGTTCGTTGTGTTAAATCTGGCGTCCTGCCGTTCCTCCGAGCTGCCGCCCTCTTCTTCCACTACTTGAACTCTACAGCGCCCCCTGCTGACCTGCTGGGTAACAACAAAACAAAACAACAACAAGGGGGTGGGGCGGGGGGGGGGGGGGGGTGATGAGGAGGGTACTCTTCATCACACAGGTGTTCATGTGTCAGAAGATCAGAGCGTCTGCAGGGGGCGGAGTCAGAGAAGCTGATGGTTTAATGATGTCACTGTTTGTATTTTCACAAGTGTTTTTCTATGTGACTCTCCGAGTGTCCATAAACAGAAGGTACAGGGACTCAGTGTAGGGCTGTCAAAATTGCTCAAAAATGAAGTTCGAATATTCCTTCTAAAAACAACTTCGAACCATTCAAAAAAAAATTTTTTTTGCATTATGTCCACAAGAGAGCAAACTAATACAAGGAAACATACTTGTATATATATTAATACAAGGAAACATAACTACTTGTAGGTTCTTTTATTTCAACACAAACATCTTTGAACACATTTACATACCTACACATTAAAACACCCTCCGTAAGGCCACACCGCCTGTGGAAGCGCTGCGAATAGCCTCGAAGTGCCGAGAAGCGAAGCCAGTTTCCTTTAGGCGCCCATTTTAACCTATTGTGTCATCCACACCAGCTGCGCCACGCCGCGCAGCTCTGTGGCTGGCTCGATTGTTTCCATGTCTGGCCCAGGCCAACGCCCACTTGCAAAGAGGACAGCTGCGGTGGTGTTTTTTTTTCCACAATCAAATATCAATTTTCACATTCGAAGGTCCTTTTTTTTTTCAAATTCAAATTTAAATTTGAATTTAGAATATTCGTTGACAGCCCTAACTCAGTCTGACATCATCACTGTATATGACCCTGTGTGTGTGTGTGTGTGTGTGTGTGCGTGTGCGTGCGTGTGTGTGTGCGCGTAGTTACAGGTCCTGGTCAGTGGGAGGCGCTGCTCAGCTACCTCAGTCTGCCCTCCAACCTGCTGCAGCTTTACCACAGTCAACACACACTGTTGGAGCCACTCATACACAGGTAAGACACACACACACACACACACACACACACACACACACACACACTGCTGGAGCCACTCATACACAGATAAGACACACACACACACACACACACACACAGGAAGTGGTGAAGATCAATCAGGAACCCTTGCCTTCAGGTGTTCCTGTAAATATGACATCAGATCTGACCTCTGCTGGTCGTTATGTGTCGGAGCATTGTGTCATCATCTCATGGTGTCATCAGATAACAACCAATCAGAGCAGGTTTATGGGGCTTTTATTTTGACATGTTATCAGACAGGAAGTGACACAATCACAATCAGGTTTGACTGTTTCAGGTGACTCTAACTCCTCACCTGTGCTCTGTGTGTGTGTGTTACAGGTGGTGCTGTCATCCAGGTGTGAGACAGACGCTGCAGGGGGGCGGAGTCATTGTCAGGTTCCCCAGAGAGTCCAACCGACTGATCGACCTGCCAGAGGACTACAGCGTCCTGATAAACCAGGCGTCCAGCTTCACGTCAGTACACACCCTGCACACACACAGATATACATATGTATATATCAGTGCTGCACGATTCATCTAATCGTTGTGACGTCAGGCTGTGCGATGACATAACTGCACCAAAGGCTGCGATTTGCAATTTAATGTAAATAAATGTTAACGTGTGTGCCTGTGAACGTGACTGCCTCTCCTGTAGTGTGTGGAGTTTGTTGACATCACGCCCACAAGCTATCCTGGTGTGTGCAGCACGTATGGTCAGGTGACCCGCCGGCGTGCAGCAGGGACCAACACAGACGCTGAAGAAGAGCATGAGCACGAATATGAACAGGCTGAGTTGGTGGCTAAAAAAACACAACGTCTGTTACATGGCGATACTTTGGATTCAGGTACGGTGACGTTGAACAGAAAGACGTGCTGTGTAAAAGGTTAAAAGTTAAAGTCGCCACGTCAACACGACCGATCTATATCAGCACTTGAGACAGCACAGAGGAAAGCAGGAAGAGTGCATGTGAGAGGAAGATGAGCCGTGTAATGTGAAAGACAAAGAGACAACTGAAAGACACCAGAGCCTCATAAACAACAAAGCACAGTTACACAAACATTTGAAAGTGTCACAGGGAAATCATGGACTCCATGACAAACTATATAATAACAAATTAAAAGTTGAGCAAAATTTTGCTTGGTTTCGACCCACTCATTCTCGTAAGCCATTGGCTGTTTTCGGCGTCTGACTTCCGGCAGACAGCGAATACAGCCTTTGAAGGCAGACCCCAATTTTGTGGTTTGAGGAGGCAAATTAACATTTCCGACTTCCGTTTATGTATAAGTAAATATGCTGAACCATTGCGATGGAGTCAGAGTTTGCAGTGACGCCAGTTATGTTCTGCCTCGTTAGTTCACCGCACGGACTGTTTAACCTGGCAACAACTGCAGCTGGCTCAAATGTGATTGGTCAATATCACGCGGACTACAAACAGCCTACCACTGGAAACCAGGGCTCTTCCGCCCTTTTTCCAGAGGCAAGATCACCAGGGTTTGCCTACAGACTCTACATTCACTGAGTCTGTATATAGAGACTATGGCCCACTTGACATGCTGCTGTGTTTGTCATTTACGTGACAACACCTGAACGCAACACAGGCTCGCTCCGCTGTGTGTCCAGTGTCGTGCTGTGCTGCTGTGTGAGCAGCTGTTTGACTGTGTTCAGTCTGTTGATGGTCATTAACACACTGTCCATAACAATAACTGTCAGGTCAGGTCAGTGCCCCCGATATAACGTAGGAAACACTGAATCAACAACAAGACTCATGATACCATTTATTGATTGTAATTGCAATCGCAAATCGTGATAATGTCCACTCAAATCACAGTCCTACATTTTTATCAAATCGTGCAGCACTAGTGTGTGTGTGTGTGTGTGTGTGTGTGTGTGTGTGTGTGTGTGTATGTGTGTATATATATACATATATATATATATATATATACACACACACAAGTACATATATGTATATGTGTGTGTGTTTCTGTTTACATGATGATGTCACCTGTTGTCACCTGTGCAGGTGTCCCCGGTCAGGTGGAGATAAGTCTCGGGCCCCCACCCTGTGTCTGGTGTGCGGCTCCATGTTGTGTTCTCAGAGTTACTGCTGTCAGACGGAGGTGGAGGGCGAGGACGTTGGAGCCTGCACTGCCCACACCTTCACCTGTGGAGCCGGCCTTGGCCTCTTCCTCAGGTAACACACCTACTTACCTATGACAGCACTGAGACTGTGGGCCATCCTCTGACCCGTCACTTTCTGTTTGTTTTTTTGTGAGCAGGGTCAGAGAGAGTCAGGTGTTGTTTGTGGCAGGTAAAACTAAGGGCTGCTTTTATCCTCCGCCGTACCTGGACGACTACGGAGAGACCGACCAGGGCCTTAAGTAAGCCCCGCCCACACACATCCCACCTGTCACCTCTCTGTCTGTCTGTTTGTTTATTTGTTTGTGTATTTGTGTCCCTGCAGGCGGGGGAACCCCTCCACCTGTGTCTGGAGCGTTACAGGAAGATCGAGCGCCTCTGGCGTCAGCACGGCGTCGCTGAGGTCATTGGTCATGCTCAGGAGGCCAATCAGACGCTGGTCGCCATCGACTGGCAGCACCTGTGATGTTCAATTGGCTCTCACCTTTTTTGCCCCGCCCCTTCTTTCAATAAAGATCCTTCCTCTCGACGATCAGCTTCCTGCAGCCCAGCGCTGAGCTCCAATCAGCTTTCAGGGATTTTTCAGCTCCTGACCTTTGACCTTTGACCCTTTCCATGTTTCACTCCACCAGCCAGAGAGAGGCAGTGAGACAGACTCCGCCCCCTCTGCTCACACACAGGAAGATGTTTTCAGATTTTCTTCAGTTTAGGTTTTGGAGATTTTCTGTTTTTTCTTTTCTTTTCTTTTTTTGACAGGAAGTTGAACCAAAGTGAAGCCCAGCCCCCCTGCTGATGTCACTGACAGGTGATCATGTTACATGATGGGAAAAAACTGGTGTGACTACAACTCCCAGGGTGCATCTCACCAACAGCCAGCCAATCACAGAGCTGCAGCCAAGGCTGATGGGTAGTTTAGTGTTCAGAGGCTCTTTTCTTTGGTCCTGAGTTGGTTTCCATGGCGACAGATGTTTGACAAATGATTTTGATCGCATCGATGACATCACAGTGGGAGTATTGATCGGTGTAAAAACATATCAGCTGCGTATCGGCGAGGAAGAGACGTCACATCATGTTCTAGTTTTGTTGTTTTATTGTTTTTATTTACAGGGCTTTGAGGTTGGTGGGTTTGTTCTGGAGGAGCGGTGTGTGATGTCACTTCCTGTTAGGATGAATTGTGTTTTTATGAGTTTGTCCAGAGTCCAGCGGTGAACAGAAACATCTCCTTCATTTATTTATTTATTTATTAGTTTATCTGAATCTGGTTTTTTCTTTTTTTTTTTTTGGGTATAAACAAACGTGTCGGCAGCATGTCGCCGCCATCGTAATTGCTGCTGTGTTAATATGTGAATTCTTGTATAAACCGTACATGTATGATATTGTATATGAACAACAAAAACAATAAAAACTTTAAAAGCACTTCCTGTGTGTGTTCGCTCTATTAATAATGTTACAGCCTGATTTCTGATGACGTGTTTCAGCAGGACATTATGTGACAGCTGCATTCACGGAGTCAGTGTTTGGACTGTTTCTCTACAGTCCAGATCAGACTGGAGATTAAATGACAAGTAAAAAAAGGAATGAGTGACCACCATGAGACGGCGTATCATCTCTAGTCAACAACTCTCTGTGCTTCTGATCTGTAACGTTGACAGGAAGTGACCACCATGAGACGGCGTATCATCTCTAGTCAACGACTCTCTGTGCTTCTGATCTGTAACGTTGACAGGAAGTGACCACCATGAGACGGCGTATCATCTCTAGTCAACAACTCTCTGTGCTTCTGATCTGTAACGTTGACAGGAAGTGACCACCATGAGACGGCGTATCATCTCTAGTCAACGACTCTCTGTGCTTCTGATCTGTAACGCTGACAGGAAGTGACCACCATGAGACGGCGTATCATCTCTAGTCAACGGCTCTCTGTGCTTCTGATCTGTAACGCTGACAGGAAGTGACCACCATGAGACGGCGTATCATCTCTAGTCAACGGCTCTCTGTGCTTCCGTTCTGATTTGTCGCTTTTCAGACTTATTTTGTGGCTGAATATAATTTGTGGCTTCTCAAAATCTGAATGAAGATAGTGATAGGGAGATACTCGTTACAGTGATGAAACAAAACCAGCGTCAGATTGATAATCATTGATCATCATGATTGTGATCATGATTCATAATCAATACGCCACTATAATATAAACTAGAAAAGTTTGCAAGAAAGTTTGAGGGGTGCCTGCTACTGCCACAGAGTAGGAGGAAGTACATACAGCGGCTACTAAAGGTACTGTATACTTCAGGTACAACATACTGTAGGTAATGCATAATGAAGTTCATGTCCTTTACTCTCCTCAACTCCTTCCTCCAGGTCCTCCTGGAGAACCCTGAGGCATTCCCAGATCTATAATCCCTCCAGCGTGTTGTGGCTCTGCCCGGGGCCTCCTACCAGCTGGACCAGGAGGATCCTGATCAGATGTTGAACCACCTCAACATGAAGGAGCAGCGGCTCTACTCCGAGCTCCCTCCAGATGTCTGACTCCTCCCTCTATCTCTAAGGCTGAGCCCAGACACCCTACAGAGGAAACTCATGTCAGACGCTTGTATCTGTGACCTCATTCTTTCAGTCACTACCCAGAGCTCATGACCACAGGTGAGGGTTGGGACAGAGATGGACCAGGAAATGGAAAACTTTGCTTACTTTCTGGCTCAGCTCCCTCTTCAACACAACAGTTCAGCGCAGCGCCATCATCACTGCAGACACCGCACCAAACTGCCGATCCATCTCATACTCCATTCTACCCTCACTGTGAACAAGACCCAAAGATACTTGAACTCCTTCTGTTAGTTCAGAAACTTTCTCCCCTTCCAGAGGGAACAATCCACCGCAGTGACCTCAGACTGATCATCATCTCAAACTTGCAGCTTCCTGTTTTAATGAATGTGTATAAAATATTGTGATGTGATTGGCTGGTATGTTTCCATGGTAACAGCCTTCAAGAAGTTTCTGGTCTTCTGTTTGCTGAGTGGACGGATGATGACTTCCTATGTGTGAGGATCACTTGCAGCGAGGGGGGATAGGTGAGCTGCTGAGGCGTTGCGCTCTGTGAGGAGGAAGCTGCTGCTGCTTAACATCAAACCAATTATCGTTAAGTCGGCAGATTAAAGGTGCAGCTGATCTGCTGTAATGAGATCAGAGCCGATCACAGGGTCAGGATGACGAGCTGCTGCCCGCTCACACTCACACTTTCTCTCTGCAGGAAACCCGGAGACCACCACACGTCTGACGGCTGGATGTGAATATTAGGTTTGATCTGCGCCCCCAGCACTATGGACTGTCCTGATCTGCAGCTCGACATT
>CM048930.1:40446409-40458909 GCA_026686955.1 Epinephelus cyanopodus | reverse complement strand
AAGTAATAATATTGTCGTTATAGTTCTGGCTACTGTGGTACAATATGTTGAAAGTATATATTAGTATCTGGCAGTATACATGTATGATAATAATCATGTGTATAATAACAGTAGAAGTATGACTAATGACTAATGATGGCAGCAGCAGCAGCAGGAGGCATCTGGCAGGACCACGGCAGCAGCACAACCACACACATCACACTATCCAGGCACCGCTGCAATACGAGTTAACCTGAGAGACAGTGGAGCACAAAGGCTCCGGAGAAGAAGCCGAGTTAGTGACATCCAGAATGGCCAAGTTAACAAGATACAGTAATAGGATACGCGAGAGAGAGAGAGGAGAGAGAGAGAGAGAGAGAGAGAGAGAGAGAGAGAGAGAGAGAGAGAGAAGGTGCCCGGTGCATTATAGGTGGTCCTCCGGCAGACTAGGACTAAGTCAGCCTAACTAGGGGCTGGTACAGGTCAAGCCTGAGCCAGCCCTAACTATAAGCTTTATCAAAGAGGAAAGTCTTAAGTCTAGCCTTAAATGTGGAGACGGTGTCTGCCTCCCGGACCGTAACAGGAAGATGATTCCACAGGAGAGGAGCCTGATAGCTGAAGGCTCTGGCTCCTGATCTACTTTTGGAGACTTTAGGGACCACGAGTAACCCTGCGTTCTCAGAGCGCAGAGTTCTGGTGGGATAATATGGCACTATGAGCTCTCTAAGATATGATGGAGCTTGACCATTTAGAGCTTTATAAGTTAACAGTAGGATTTTAAATTCAATTCTGGATTTTACAGGGAGCCAGTGCAGAGAAGCTAAAACAGGAGAAATATGATCTTGTTTCTTAGTTCCTGTTAGTACACGTGCTGCTGCATTCTGAATTAGCTGGAGAGTTTTTAATGATTTACTAGAGCTACCTGATAATAGAGAGTTACAGTAATCCAGCCTTGAGGTAACAAAAGCGTGGACCAATTTTTCTGCATCTTTTCGGGTCAGGATAGGCCTAATTTTTGCAATATTACGCAGATGAAAAAATGCAGTCCGTGAGGTTTGTTTTAAATGAGAATTGAAAGACAGATCTTGATCAAATGTTACTCCGAGGTTTCTTACGGTAGTGGTAGAGGCCAGAGCAATGCCATCAAGAGAAACTATGTCATCAGATAGATGTCTCTGAGTTGTTTGGGGCCAAGAACAATAACTTCAGTTTTGTCTGAATTTAACATCAGGAAATTGGTGCTCATCCAGGTTTTTATGTCTTTAAGATAATTATGAAGTTTAGTTAATTGATCCGTTTCTTCTGGCTTCATCGATAAATACAGCTGTGTATCATCCGCATAACAATGGAAATTTACAGAGTGATTTCTAATGATGTTGCCTAAAGGAAGCATATATAGAATAAATAGGATTGGTCCAAGCACAGAACCTTGCAGAACTCCAAAACAAACTTTAGTACGTACGGATGATTCATTATGAACGTCAACAAATTGAAAACAATCAGATAAATAAGATTTAAATCAGCTTAGTGCAGAACCTTTTAGGCCAATTAAGTGTTCCAGTCTCTGTAGCAGAATTTCATGGTCAACAGTGTCAAACGCTGCACTAAGATCTAATAAAACAAGTACAGAGACGAGTCCTTTGTCTGAAGCAATCACAAGGTCATTTGTAATTTTAACTAGTGCTGTCTCAGTGCTATGATGCACTCTAAATCCTGACTGTAATTCCTCAAATAAATTATTATCATGGAGAGAATCACACAGCTGGTCTGCGACTACTTTCTCAAGGATCTTTGACATAAAGGGAAGATTGGATATTGGTCTATAGTTGGCTAACACCTCTGGATCCAGGGTGGGCTTTTTTAGTAGAGGTTTAATTACAGCTACCTTAAAAGACTGTGGTACATAGCCTGTTAATAAGGATATATTGATCATATCTAATATATGGGTGTTAACTAAAGGTAAGACCTCCTTGAGTAGCCTAGTTGGGATGGGGTCACCAGAAGGTATCACCAGACTGCATCACCAGACTGCATCACCAGAACATATCACCAGACTGCATCACCAGAACGTATCACCAGAACCTATCACCAGAACGTATCACCAGACTGCATCACCAGAACGTATCACCAGAACGTATCACCAGACTGCATCACCAGAACGTATCACCAGACTGCATCACCAGAACATATCACCAGACTGCATCACCAGACTGCATCACCAGAACATATCACCAGACTGCATCACCAGAGCGTATCACCAGAACGTATCACCAGACTGCATCACCAGACTGCATCACCAGACTGCATCACCAGAACGTATCACCAGACTGCATCACCAGAACATATCACCAGACTGCATCACCAGAACATATCACCAGACTGCATCACCAGAACATATCACCAGACTGCATCACCAGAACATATCACCAGACTGCATCACCAGAACATATCACCAGACTGCATCACCAGAACATATCACCAGACTGCATCACCAGAACATATCACCAGACTGCATCACCAGAACGTATCACCAGACTGCATCACCAGACTGCATCACCAGACTGCATCACCAGAACGTATCACCAGACTGCATCACCAGAACATATCACCAGACTGCATCACCAGAACGTATCACCAGACTGCATCAACAGAACGTATCACCAGACTGCATCACCAGAACATATCACCAGACTGCATCAACAGAACATATCACCAGACTGCATCACCAGAACGTATCACCAGACTGCATCACCAGAACATATCACCAGACTGCATCAACAGAACGTATCACCAGACTGCATCAACAGAACATATCACCAGACTGCATCACCAGAACGTATCACCAGACTGCATCACCAGAACGTATCACCAGAACATATCACTAGACTGCATCAACAGAACGTATCACCAGGCTGCATCACCAGAACATATCACCAGACTGCATCACCAGAACATATCACCAGACTGCATCACCAGAACGTATCACCAGACTGCATCACCAGAACGTATCACCAGACTGCATCACCAGAACATATCACCAGACTGCATCACCAGAACATATCACCAGACTGCATCACCAGAACCTATCACCAGACTGCATCAACAGAACGTATCACCAGACTGCATCACCAGAACATATCACCAGACTGCATCATCAGTGGACGGGTCAGATGATATTCATACTGATATGCTCCGACCTGTCATCACGGATCAGACTGCGATTAGAAAAAGCTCAGATGAACTACGAGGTGAACTCACAGGTCACTGAGGTGTTAAAGGTTGGTCAGCGCCACCTTCTGACAACACACTTACGCTATATCTCCTCTGAGTTTTCTTAGATATCAAAACACCATCATCAGTTTGACTGATGATGGTTTTTTTATAATGTCACAAAGAGAGAAAAGTGAAACATCCTATCAGCCCTCTGATGTGTTCTCAATATCATCAGTCTGTAACGTCGTCTTCAAATGATCCAACTGTGTCAGGTTGTTCATATCAGCATTACACCGTCATTTTTGTTAATGTAGCTCGATTAAATGTTTCATTTATACTAACGTAGCTGTAGAGAGATTTTAGCTTTGAGTTTTATAATTTTGATGAATCAAGTTGTGACAGCACGACAGTTACAGCGGTGTACTGGCTTTAAGGATACCGTGATATTAAAACAGTCATCATTCTGTGTACATTTGATAATCTATGATACAAAAAATAAACCATAGCCAGTGGTTAAATCTTGTCATTATTATCTGAGTTATATTTAAAGAGGATTTTTTTTACACAAACTTTGTTAAAAACACGTTTCAAGTTTCAGTTATAGAAATAAAACCAACAGTAATCCTTCTGTGTCCTCAAGGATCAGTCTGACTGATGGTAATAATAATGATGATGATAATAATAATAATAACTGTGTGATATTTTCTGAGACGTTATCATACCATGAAAATCTCATATCGTTAACCCTAGACAGCACATGGATCAGGTCCTGTCGGGAGCTGTCATTAGTTTTCTTCAGAATCACTAAATTCTAGTTTTGCGGCTTGTCATTTGAAAACTGGAGCTAAGCTAACGTTGGTTTCTGTCAGTAACAGTTAACACTCAGGTCGTGGTTTCAAAGATTAAATGAAGCTTCTCTGTAAATAAGAAACATTGTGTGTAAAATAAAAACTTCTCAGTCTGACACAGTCTGATTAATCAAAATCTGTAATATTATCTCTGGACTTAAGATATACAAACTGTCTGAAGAAACAAACATTAACCAGTGCACAAATATTAGGAAGTTAACAGTCCGATTCTGCCAGGTGATGTCACCTGATACCTGACAGGTCGTTAACAAAGACACAGTGATGTCATCCTGCTCCTGATGCACAGAGTCGACGTCTGTTTACAGACCAGTAACAAAGAAAACCATAAAAACATCAGTCAACATCAGTAACGTGTGTTTTTACTCCAGAGGAAGGATTGTTCAGTCAGAGGTGAAAACGGACACAGTTGTCCTGTTGCTGTCTAATGTTGTTCTGATGAAGTGTCTTGATCTCCTTCCTGGTCTCCAGAGGATGAAACCACAGGATCTTTCCTTCCATCCTTAGGACAAACTCTACATGTGTTTCTGCGGTAACAGCGCAGACTCTGAGAGAGTCTCGTCTCGTACACTGATGATACTGTTGTTTATCATTCTCCTTCATCAGAGGAACAAACCTTTGACCTCCTGAAGTCACCATGATGTTTCGTCCTGTTTAACTGAAGTCAACGACACAGATTTACAAACTCAATGGTGATGGTGATGATGATGATTAGACTGAAATGAACTGAGACTGACTTTGAACAAGTGATCTGTTTTCTCCTGATGGTGGTGCCAAAGAAAACGTCAAGAGGTCACCAAAATTAGTTAAAGCTTATGAAAACCTTGAAATGGAGCTTCTGTCTGACTCACTGTTCACATTTCTAATCAAACTACAGCAAAGAGACTCAACATGACCTCAAAGTGTCTCTTCCTGCTCATTTTGCAGTTTATTGACGTCCAAAAAAAAATTTGAGCAGTAACTTCAAACAGAGGCTCTGGTCCAGGGTTCAAGTGGATTCAGCAGGGTTCAGGGGATTCAGGGTGTCCCAGTAGACCCACTCAGTGATCCATCCCTACACCCATGACCGTGCCGTCCAGCCTGGCAGTGTGTCCGACAATTGACCACTGACCCCTGACCTCTTTGTACTTAAGATTAACTGATTGTCTCTGTCCTGCAGTCGTGTCCTCAGTAACGTGGAGGGGAAGTACCTGATGGACAGCGTCCCATTCAGCTGCTGTAACCCTGGCTCCCCTCGGCCCTGCATCCAGCACCACCTGACCAATAACTCCGCCCACTATGACTACGACCATCGCATTGAGGAGCTCAACATTTGGACCCGAGGCTGCCGCGAGGCCCTCTTCGCCTACTTCAGCAGCATGATGACCAGCATCGGCGTGCTCATCATTGTCACCATCTTCCTGGAGGTAAGGCTCCACCCACAACCCACTAAAGCCTTTCAGCATCCTGCCTGGGCCACTCTGTGGTTTAAAGGAACAGTTCAACGTTTGGTGAAATCATCTTCAGATCCTCAGATAAGACTCTCATATCTGTATGCTGAATATGGAGCAGCAGCTGGTTAGCTTAGCTTAGCACAAAGACTGGAAACAAATTGTCGGTGAAGATTCTCAGTCATCCAGGTCATGTTAATCATAAGTGTTATATCATAGGCAACTGGATTTGCTTGTGTTTCTTGAAGATGTTTCGCCTCTCATCCAAGAAGCTTCTAAATGACTGGTTACCGGTCTATGACCCCTACGACTCTGCAAGGGGTCCCACCCACACAGGGTTTATAGCCTGCAGCTTCGTACCAGTCATTTAGAACTGAAGAAGCTTCTTGGATGCGAGGCAAAACGTCTTCAAGAAACACAAGCAAATCCAGTTGCCTACGATATAGCACTTGCGATTACTGGAAACAAATGAAAACAGCCTGGCTCCACCTCCTTAAAGTGAGGAATATCATATCTTACCACATCTTAGGTTTGCGTGTGTTTCTCCCTGTCCATCCACATTTGTGGTCCGGCTATCAAGATGCAATTATCTCCATATTGTCCAGTTGACACTCTATCAAACTTTGTATGACAAGACAAGCGCACTTCACCTTTGCACACCCGGACAACTGTAGCCTAAAACCACATGTTTGGACAACTGTGAAGTGACAGAATGTCCAACCATCATGATTCTTGTATAACCAGATTCCAGAGAGTCTCCCCTTTTCATATATGGCAGAATATGTCAACTTCCAACTTGCTACGGTGAGATACATGTAAAAATGTAAGAATTTATAAACATTGATTTGTTTTTTTCATTTATATGAAAATTAATATAAAATACAGGCACATAGAAGGACATGTAATGTCAAATCTGGATAGTCCACATTGTCCTGAAAAAAAAACAAGATATAGCATGAGTAATATAATATATATAATGACGAATGATATGAGCTTAAAAGTAAAGGCAGTGAAAATACCCCCAAAACGCCTGGGGCCCATAGGGTTAAACAACTACAAAGATACATTAAACTACAAACAAATGCTAAGTGACTACCAGGATGCCCAAAAATACAAAGACACACTTAACAACAACAAAGATGCGCTAAGCAACTACAAAGATATGCTAAAAAAAAATACAAACATGGGCAAATCTTTAAGCGGATGCTAAACAACTACAACGAGATGCAAGACAACTACAAATAGGCCTTAAACAACTACAAAGATTCACTAAACAACAACAACAAAGACACATTAAACTACAAACAGGGATTGAAACAGTATTATATTATATATATATTATATAATATTCTGCCTAGACTGTTACATATGTTTATGTCTCTTCCTATCTGGATTTCAACAACTACTTTTAAAAAGCTACAAAAAATGATCTCTTCCTTCATTTGGCAGAAAAAGAAGCCAGAATTAAATTCACACACTTGACAAGTAGTAAAGCATGCGGTGGTCTAAACGTACCAAATTTGAAATTATATTACTGGGCAGCACAATTACGCGGGGCAGTAGAATGGTTGAAACAAAATAATGAAACAACATGGTTGTCTTTAGAGCAAGACTCGTGCCCGGGAGTCTCACTACAGGTATTACCATTCTGCTCTGATGAGATATGGACAAGGAATAAAATCACAAATCCCTGGATGAAGTGCACACGTAAGGTTTTAAATATAGTGAAAAAAAAGATGAATGCACCTCAATCCATATCTAGGGCAATGAAAATCTCAGAGACAATCAACTTTATACCTAGACATCTAGATTCAAGATTTAAAGACTGGGGAAAAAGGGCCTTACTCTCATAGACGATTTATTTGACGGTGGAATCCTGAAGTCATTTAACCAATTACAGGAAAATTTCGGTTTGATTTCCATTGATTTTTACAGGTTCCTACAGTTGAGAAGCTATCTGACGTCTCACACTGAATGGCAGTCTCACAATGCAGCCCTCTGATCTAGAACTCTTCTTTATTAAGATCATAAAGAAAGAGGAAGATGGAAAAATTGTGTCACGTTTATATAAACTGCTACAGACAATTGTACAGGGGAGCTCTCTAGGGGTAAAGGAGAAGTGGGAATTAGAAATGAATGTTGTGATTGAAGACCAAAGTTGGGAACAAGTGTGTGAGAATGGGCATAAATTGACTAACAGCCCCACATGGAAAGAATTCATCTGGAAAGTGAATACCCGTTTTTTTCAAAACTCCTCTCATTATTTCCAAATTCGACAAGACAAAAACAAATCTTTGTTGGAGACAATGTGGACAAATCGGAGATCACACACACATTTTCTGGGATTGTCCCAAATTGAAATTGTACTGGGAGGGAATCTGGGTGGAACTTACTAACATCTTACAAATTAACATAAAAAAGGATCCGCTGATCTTTGTACTTGGAGTGCTCCCCTTTGATTTTTTATGTAAAGAAAGAATGTACCTTCTCAAAATCCTTATAATGGTGGCAAAAAAGATGATAACCATGTCGTGGTGTAAACCGTTACCCCCGACCGTAGACCAATGGAAAGAGCGACTTATCAGGGTATACATAATGGAAAAAATAACAGCAAAGCTCAACCTCGACATGGTCTTGTTTAAGAAGAGGTGGAATCCGCTGATTACTTACTTTGGACTAACATTGTGAGACACTCAGAGGACTCAGTATCATACAGGCACCTACAGATTTGGACCCCTGGAGGTAAATGAGTGTGCTGTTGTTTCTATCTGCCCCATCTTTATAAGTGTCGGTCGCCATCATTTACTCACTTACTCTTACCTACACGTTGGATTTACATTATTTTTTTTGAATTGCTGTCTCTGTTATAGGAACTGGGAAACACCTTGCCGATAGGTTCTTTGTTCATGTTTGTTTTCTTTGTTATTTTTTCAAAGATATGGAACAAAAGAATTTACAGCTTTTCAAAAGAAAGATTCTGTAAGCGTGTTTAAGTTTGTAAAGCTTGTAACATCAATAAACACGTTTGTTCAAAAAAAAAAAAAAAACTACAAACAGATGCTAGGTGGTTCTGAGGTAGAGCGGGTCATCCACCAATCGAAAGATCAGCGGTTTGATCCCGGGCTCCTCCAGGCTGCATGTCAAAGTATCCTTGAGCAAGATACTGAACCCCAAATTGCTCCCGATTGCTGTTCCATGGGTGTGTGAGTGTGTTTAAAGAAAAAACTGAGTAGCAGGTGGCACCTTGTATGGTAGCCTCGGCCACCAGTGTATGAATGTGTGTGTGAATGGGTGAACGTGACTCGTAGTGTAAAAGGCGCTTTGAGTGGTCACTAGATGACTAGAAAGGCACTATACAAATGCAGGCCCATTTAAACAACTACAAAGACATTCTAAACAAATAAAGATACATAATACTATGAACAGACGCTAAACAACTACAAAGAGACGCTAAAGAACTACTAAGACATTCTAAAAAACTACAATGATATGCAGATCTTCAAATAGATGATAAATAACAACAAAGATACATTAAACTACAAACAGGTGCTGAACAACTACAAAGAGATGCTTGACAACCATAAGGACACGCAAAACAACTACAAAGATACACTAAACAGCTACAAGAAGATGCTAAACAACTACAAAGATATGCATAACTTCAAACAGATGCTAAACAACTACAAAGATATGCTAAACAACATCACGGATACAGTAAACTACAAACACTAAACAACTACAAACAGACACTAAAGACCACAAAGAGGTAATTCAGCATTTAGAGGAACTTCAGCACCACCAGTCAGTCTGAGCTCTAACCTGATTGGTCAGTGATCTTTAATTTACCAGCCAATGAGAAGAGAGTCTGATGAGCGCTGATATGACTGTGAGTTTGTTTTTTCTTCTGCTCTGAGAGATTTTTATTCTTTGATGAACTCAAATTCACCAATGATCCCCAGGTGGTCTGAATGACCTGGCTCAGCATCTGCATGAACTTGGCATGCTGGAGGAGATAACTCAGACTGCCCAACTCGCTGAAGCTTGGGATGAATGATGGCCCAGAATCAGGCCAAATAACCTGTCCTGACTCCGGCTGCCGATGCTGCCACCTCTGGGCCTTTATCAGAATCTTTGGTTTCTGTTTCTTGACCTCTGATGTCAAGGCCATGATAATGTTGTGAAAGTGTCTGATTGGACAGGAGGCCCAGGGGGCAGGGCTGGTGAAGGGAGCAGCACTTTGAGTACAAACAGCAGGAAGTGAAGAAAAGGTTTCTTTTTTTCCTGTTGTGAGAGAAAGGAAAGTGAGGGCTTTCTCTTGGAGGTGAACGCAGGATAACTGTTCTTCTTAATCTGATAATCACAGCACACCTGCAGGAAATTAACCAAAGCCACCTTAAATGCTCTGGGTTAACTCTTTAATTGATTAGCCACTGATCAGCATTAGCGCTGAACGAGCAACCACTTCGTGACAAACAACAACGGGCTGATCACCACTCACACCAGACATCATTTTTAAAAAGGCTGATTTTAAGACGTCACATCAAACTGTGTCTGATCGTGCACTGAAATTTGTCTGGAACACATTTAGTTTCATGTTCCTTGTGTCAGACAATGGTTTCTAACAAACACTGAAGTGTTCAGACGAAGCGTCGCACTGAGATTCAGTATCCATCAGATATGGAGTCATGAGAGGAAGAAGCAGAGGTGCTCAGGTGCCACAGTGATGGTGTATTAAGCCACCGAGTGGTGGTCAGGCTCACCAAGGATCAGGAACTATTCTGGGGGGGTTAATCTGCCTGCAGCAGCAGCAGGTTGCATTCTGGGAAGCTCAGGATGAGGGACAGTTACTAAGAGTGAAAAGCGATTGGTTATGTGGGTCAAAACAACAAGTTTGACCTGAAGCGTCACGACAGGCGGATTTAAGAACAACATCCTGAACTCAATCACTCTGCTGCTGCTGCTCTCAGGTCAGGTTGATTCTCTGTAACCAATCAGAGGCCTTGTCATTGCCAGTAGATGGCACAAAAAATGTCCATGATCGACGACAACAGGCCTGAGTGAAGCAGGATGAAGTGTAATGTGCAGCAAACCCAGAATGTGATGTCCTCTAATGAGGACACAGGGTCTCAGTCGGTCAACGGTCGACTAGTCCTGTGTTCCTTTCTAATGAAAATATCTGTTAGCAAAAATCTGTGCGGGACTGACATAAAGGGAACATGTCTGTAAAGGGGAGATTTGTGGGGACCTAAAGAGCCCATTTTTGTTCGAATATCTGGAGGTCAGAGGTCAAAGGTCCTCTGTGTAAATGGCCCTGTCGTTTTTTTCCCCTTGCCAAAATGTAGCCTAACTTTGGAGCACAACACTTGATCCAGGCGTAGCCTTGAATTGAGGGAACTTGCAAGATAGTGGAGCATAGTGGCTCTGGAGAAGAAACCTAGTTAGTGACATGAAGCTGAGTAAGTGAAATGAAGCCAAGTCAGTGACATGAAGCACAGTTAGCAAATAAAGAAGAACAGACATTTCAGAATCTCAGAGGGAAAAGCAGAGAAGGGTCTTTGTGTATCATACGAGGTCCCCGGGCAGACAAGGTCTTTAACAGCCTGACTAGGGGTTGGTCAAAGGCAAGCCTGAGCCAGCCCTAAATATAAGAGCCAGTCCTAACTCGAAGAGTCAATCCTAATAAGAGTCATCCTTACTATAAGAGTCAGTCCTAACTATAAGAGTCAGTCCTAATAAGAGTCAACCTAACTCTCAGAGTCAGTCCTAATAAGAGTCAACCTTACTCTAAGAGTCAGCCCTAACTATAAAAGCCAGTCCTAACTATAAGAGCCAGTCCTAATAAGAGTCAACCTTACTCTAAGAGTCAGCCCTAACTATAAGAGCCAGTCCTAACTATAAGAGTCAGTCCTAATAAGAGTCATCCTTACTATAAGAGTCAGTCCTAACTGTAAGAGTCAGTCCTAATAAGAGTCAACCTTACTATAAGTCAACCCTAACTATAAGAGTCAGCCCTAACAAAAGAGTCAGTCCTAACTATAAGAGTCAGTCCTAATAAGAGTCAACCTTACTATAAGAGTCAACCTTACTATAAGAGTCAGCCCTAACTATAAGAGCCAGTCCTAACTATAAGAGTTAGAGTCAGTCCTAACTATAAGAGTCAGCCCTAACTATAAGAGCCAGTCCTTACTATAAGAGTTAGAGTCAGTCCTAACTACAAGAGTCAGTCCTAATAAGAGTCAACCTTACTCTAAGAGTCAGTCCTAATTCTAAGAGTCAGTCCTAATAAGAGTCAACCTTACTATGAGAGTCAGTCCTAACTATAAGAGTCAGCCCTAACTATAAGAGCCAGTCCTTACTATAAGAGCCAGCCCTAACTATAAGAGTCAGTCCTAATAAGAGTCAACCTTATTATAAGAGCCAGCCCTAACTATAAGAGTCAGTCCTAATAAGAGTCAACCTTACTATAAGAGTCAGTCCTAACTATAAGAGTCAGTCCTAATAAGAGTCAACCTTATTATAAGAGCCAGCCCTAACTATAAGAGTCAGTCCTAATAAGAGTCAACCTTACTATAAGAGTCAGTCCTAACTATAAGAGTCAGTCCTAATAAGAGTCAACCTTACTATAAGAGTCAGTCCTAACTCTAAGAGTCAGTCCTAATAAGAGTCAACCTTACTATAAGAGTCAGCCCTAACTATAAGAGTCAGTCCTAATAAGAGTCAACCTTACTATAAGAGTCAGTCCTAACTATAAGAGTCAGTCCTAATAAGAGTCAACCTTACTATAAGAGTCAGTCCTAACTCTAAGAGTCAGTCCTAATAAGAGTCAACCTTACTATAAGAGTCAGTCCTAACTATAAGAGTCAGTCCTAATAAGAGTCAACCTTACTATAAGAGCCAGCCCTAACTATAAGAGTCAGTCCTAATAAGAGTCAACCTTACTATAAGAGTCAGTCCTAACTATAAGAGTCAGTCCTAATAAGAGTCAACCTTACTATAAGAGTCAGTCCTAACT